>LOJH01003576.1:0-38614 GCA_001685095.1 Ellobius talpinus | reverse complement strand
TCTACATTAATTATAAACTGATTGGCCTAGTATCTCAGGCTTCTTATTAAATAACACTTATAACTTATATTAGCCTATAATACTTGTCTGTATTAGCCAAGTAGCTTGTTACCTTTACTGGAGAGACAGTCACATCTTGCTTGCTCTGTGACTGGCTTCCTCTGTGTCTGGGTGATGACTGCAGACTTGAAACTTCTCTCTGCATCGAATTCTCATTGCCCCACCTCTACTTCCTGCCTGGTCGTCATGCCTAATTTCTTGCCTAGTTTCCCCACCTATACTTCCTGCCTGGTTTCCCTGCCTCTACTTCCTGCCTGGTCGCCCCACCTATACTTTCTGCCTGGCTACTGGCCAATCAGCATTTATTTAAAATACAAGTGACAGGGTACAGACCATTGTCCCACAGCAGTTGGTTATTCAGGTAACTTTTATGGTTATATTGCAACATATAGTGGAATATCTTGCCAGCAGGTCATTATTTTGATCAGCCTTCATAACTGGGTGTGCTTGGTAACTAGTTTTCTTCTCTGATTGTGCATGCAACACTATCTGTCAGCACTTCTGTCTTTAATCTAGTTTTTATTTTTATATTAGGTACTGAATGAACAATTTTAGTGTATTTTTCTAAAAACTTTTGGTAGATAGATTTCAATAGATAATTTTAAATTATTTTTATTTCCCTTGTATTAGCTTGCTTCATTTTCATTTGAGAAATTGCAGCAAAATCTAGAGAAATTTGTTTTAATTAGTAGTAAAATTTAAATGAAAATGAAAATGTGATTGCATCATTTCCCCCTTATCTTCCTCAAACCCTTCAGGACTCCCATACTACTTCAGTTGTTGTCAGTATTTGTTAGTTGTCTGTAGTTCTTTGTCTTTGGGTGGGGTTTTCAAAAATGTACCACTTTACAGTAGTGTGTCTATTGGTATTATACTAATTCTGGTCTTGTTTAGGAGGCCATTTTGTTGTGGTTTCATGGGTGAAGAGTCCCTCTAATTTCTGGCAGGCCCAGTCTCATAGCAGACCTCCTGCTTTAGAAAAAAATCTTTATAATTATATGTATATATATATGTATTCATATATGCACACATATATGAATCTATCATACATTTACCTTTATGATGGTTTTATCTCCTGTTTCAGTTCCCTCATATTTAATTCCACCTAACTTTAGAATAAATACTGGCTACTGAAAGTGTGATCAACATTTTATCTAATTCAAATAATCTAGTTAAGTAGCATACTTTGATATCAAATTATGTGTTGGATAGTTTTTTTAATTATTTGAATCAACAACATATGCTTAATTTAACAAATATTTAATCTGGAATGCTTTTAGAATCCAAGGCACTGAGTGGCATTCATTATTTGTCTCCACAAAATAAAGCCTTTTAACTTAAGGGATGGTAGCATAAATAAATGAACCTCACAGTTGTCATTGATGGGATTAGATATGTGCCATTCATGCATGATAATCTCACAGGAGTCATTGTGAACAATATACTGTTAGAGGTAGAAAAAAGTTAGGCTTCAATGATGTGTTTTAAGTGGTTTATTGTTATGTTCAGTTAAATGGATTGATGGTGGTTAGGATAAGATTCTAAATACAAGCAATAATTGAAACCCTTCTAAACTCCACAACTGAAATCTTAAGATCATGTTTAATAAATAACATTAACATTTTTTGTTCATTATTTTGTATGAATTAAATTTTGTGACAAACTAGAGTTTATTGTAAAACTCATCAAAAGTTTCCAAGGCTTTCTCAAAAATGAGAAAGTAATTTGCACATATAAATCCACTTTAATTCTATCTCTAGCAAAGTTCTTAAAGTAAATGAGAATATAAATTATAATGTATGGATTATACAAGTTGTATTTAGGGAAATCTATGCATATATGCATGTAATAGCAGTTAATGTAAAAAGAGTCAATGAATTTAAATGAAAGGAGTAGTATATAAGAGGATTTGGAGAAAGGACAAGAAAGAAGGTAATGATGCAATTATATTAGAACTTCAAAAAATAAATGATTTAATTTTAAAAGTAAGCTTGTAACACAGTTGAGCAGTAAAACGTTTCATTTAAATTGTCTAATAAATTTGATGTATCAAATTAGCTTTTTATATTGCATTATAAGACACAAATTTGTTATTTTTTTAATACTTTCTAAACTTGTATTTGTAATTATAAATGTTGTTTGTTGTCTGATGTAAGTAACTGTCCTTGTGAATATTTTGGAACTAATTTGTGGTACTATGTGGATGGCTGTCATATATAATAAAAATAAATAAATGCATCTTAAAATTTAAAACATCTTAAATGCATCATAAACTCTACTTATGCAAATATACAGACTAAAAAAGATCTGTGAACAATTAAATATAAAAGCACTGATTATAAGCAAAGAAAGAACATGTTCAAATAAAAATGATATGATAACTTTAGTTGAAAATATCTGTTGCATTTATTTTTATGTTGCCATGATACTAAAACAGACAGGTTTCTTATCTATTCTAATAAGTTTGTCTTAAATTGTCTTTCAATATTGTCTTACAAAGGATTAATATTATATTTCTTATACCATCAAAATTAGGATTACTTAAAAAGTTTAATAACAGCATGATGAATTTATAACTATTTTCCAGGCTGTATAATATTACAGATAGTCAACAAACCATTTCCATTCCTTTAATAAACTGTTATTAAAATAGGTATGTTTTTCAGCAGCTCATAATAAGCAATAGCATAATTAAAATGTGGCTAATTATAAGTATAATGCCTGAAATAAAACATTTTTCCACATTTCAAAGTCAACAAATGCATTCACATGAAAAGTTAAAGAGATTACCCTAGAGTATATTGTAATTAGCAATTATAGCTATACCTCCAGTTATATTTTGTAGATTTCTATGTAGTGGCTACTAATCCACATTGACTTGATTCAAAGTGATTAAGAGTACTTTTTTGTGATTGACTAGAGTTCAAATTGAATGCATTTATTCATGTTACAATATGATATTAATTATATATATTTATAATCATTAAATAAACTGTACATTTATGAATTAAAATAATATTTCCAAGTAAATCAATTTAAAATCACCAAAATAATGTCTGGTGTGCAATAATATTCTACAGAATATAACTGATAGATAAAATTATAGGTCAGATCTTTCTATGTTGGGATAAAAATTGTAGAAATAATATATACATTGAATAATTATACATCTTAGGTATGATCATGTTACTCATTCATATATGAAGAGTCTATCCTGGCTTTGCTACTATTCATATGTTAACTATTCGCTGTTGAATAAGTAATAAATTCTACTGAAAAACTTTGACTTTGAAAATTAATATGTCATTCTTCAAGATACACAACTAGATTAAATTGTGGTAGAGTGCATGCTACAAAGTACAAAAACATTTAGAATCTGCATAAAGAAGAAAAATATCATTAATATGGTATGGTGCTGATGAGGTTTCAAGAATAAGAGTTTGCCATTAATATGAACATACTTTTAAATCAACCAGGTATGGAAGTACTCATGGGTAATCCCAGCACATAAAAAAGTAAAGGAAGTAGATAAAGAGTCAAGTGTTAGCTTTGGTTACAAAGATGGTTTATGAGCAATTTATATTACCCAAACTCTGTCTCAACAATCAAAGAAAAAACAAAAACAAGTATTGTGTTAGTGTTATTTCATTTGTACTTTATCAAATAAAGCTTACCTGAATATCATACTGAATACCTACTCACCAGTTAGCTATAGAAGCCAGGCCTATACACACACCTTTAATTTGAGCAACCAGGATGCAGAGGCAGACAGATCTCTGTAATTTCAAGACCATCCTGTGTTACATGAGATTGATCCAGTCTAAAGGAGAAACGGAGCCAGGTGGTGGTGGCTCATACATTTAATCCCAGTTCTTGGGAGATACAGACCTTTAATTCCAGCACTAGGTACATAGAGACAGGAAGAAATATGGTTGGGCAAAGAGAGGAATATATGGTGGGAGAAGACAGGAACTGAAGGCATTCGCTGAAAGTGCTTGTAGATAGAGGATAGCCCATTAGGTCTGGGAATTTTGTAGAGGTAAGAAATAATGATTGACTTCTCTGCTTCTCTGATATTTCAGCTTTTTATTATCAAAACAAGTTAGAAATCACACTACAATTGTATTTGAATTTTTTCATTGAAAATTCATGTAATCATAACTTAAAGATGAGTTTAATAAACAAAATTGGGATTTTATTGGAGCAAGGAGAAACTGGAGGTAGCAAGCATGGTTTCCCTTCAAGAAAATTTGTCTGTGGAAAATGAGGATGTGGTAAGAAAAGAAGAGTATTTTGAGTTCACCTGACTTGTGTATTTTCAGTGGAAAATTAATTGTTTTTAGCATTCAAGGAGACTGAGATTTTAACACTGATTGTAAGGTGGACATTTATAGGATGACTAATGAGTTTTCTGGTGAGTTCTATTCCCTGTAAACAGATTTCCTATGCTTGCCATCATACAGTAGAGAAGAGGACAGGGGAGAGTGTGAGTGTACCCAAGAGCATGTCTGAGACTGAGGATGAAGATAGTCTTAGTCTTGGCACTAATTTTATCTACAGGATCCCATCCCCACTACTGCATAACTTCTCAAAGTTAGTGCTTACAAGCACCACCACATTCTGGTTCAAACAGGAACTATATGAATTTGAGATAAACCAAGTAATCAGCCCATATAATTGTCTGATGTCATTTGGACTACCTTAGATGAAGGAATAAGTCAACATAAGCACCAAATGAAAGATTAATCCAACATAAAAGCCCAAGTTGTGTCAACATGAACTTAGGTTCCACACTCAGCAGTCAAAAAAGCCTCTGGTTCTACACAAAATTTTTGGGAAAGGGAAAAAAAAGTAAATTTATGGAAAGTTAGTAAACCAAGGAAAATGGAGAAAAACAAAAGTGTTGCAGCCATGGTAAGCTATGAAAGTGTCCTGGCAAGTTCATCATACAGTTGGGCACCAAGATATTTACATGTTCCAGGGTGCTTTTCTGACACATTGATGGGGTCATGGGAACTTGTATATTTTGTTCTAAGAATAATTACTGACTCAAAAATTGTTTCACTCATTGCAATAGTTAAATTTTGAGCCAGAAAGGCATCTTCTTCTTATAAAATAGAGGAATAGAGTCAATAGCTGTTTTATCTATATGATGTAAAAGAATGGTAATGTGTTCTGTGAAGGGTGTAATGAACCTCAAACCCAGTGGGAACCTAATACTGTAGTGCCTCAAATTATGACTTCGAAAAGTATTTCCTTATTCAAATTTTTACAGCATTTTTTCTTAAGTTTTTATTTAGAACAGTTCTAAATCATTATTATGAAATATCATCTAAGCATAATCTCTTTCTGTCTCTCAGCACTGAGAAATTAGAGTTATGTTAACTATATATATTATCAGCTGCTGAGAGTTAAAGAAACTTAATTTTTCATCCTTTAATGTGAATTTGGTAGAAGTTTAAAGTGCTCTTCTAAGAGGAATTTTGCATAAAATGTTTTAAAACGATATATGGTACTTCAAATATAAATATGTACAGAAGTGACACATGTTTTCACTGTAATTTCTCTGCAAACAGATGCATTGGAAAATATCCTTAACAGAAAACATCTTGAATATTTCATAAAATTTTTCATTTTCCCTAGCTAAGAATGGACTTCAAGAAGTAATAACCACACTAATGATTAAATCAATAAGAACTTTTGCAGAGTTAATAAAACCTTCCACGAAGAATATTAGAATTTTCATCATTACCTACTCTCAATCCAATTCAGAGGCTGTGGAGGAAAAACTAACTTGTACTCACCTCAGATCCTAAAGGTGGAGGGTCATGTGCCATCACTTTCAGCAAAACTTATGGAATGCTAGCTAATGTGAGTGATACAGATAAACACGGTTTTCAGGATCATTGAAATCTCCTTTCTAAGTATTGCCTTTCTTTTCCTCAACCTCATAAAAATAATTTCATTTCCTGTTCCTAGATTTTATAAAAATTATTTCATATACTAGCCGCTGAGTAAGATCTAACTTTTAAAGCTGTTACTTTGTTAAAATAGAATTTAATGAACAATGGATATTGTCTGTCTACTACCAACTATACTCAAAGAAAACATAATAGTATCTACTATTATTATGTCATATAGCAAGAAATAGCCATACACAAAATAGAACAAAAATCTTAAAAACACCTGAATTGAAAAAGGTAAACATTTATTGATGATCTTGGTTCAGTATTATATTCGTAAATAAATATTGTATATAAACACTATTATTACTCATATAAAAATTACATATAATGATTATATATGGTGTTAAAAACAAATAAAAGAAGTTTCAAAATATGTTCAAGTAAAAGGAAGGCAAATATTTTTAATTAAACCAAAGGAATATAATAGAGAAAATTTAATAAGTGATTCAATTCTATCATTGCTGTTTAATTCCAGATCAAGCTACAATTTATACTGTCACCTGAATCTGGACTCATCATCATGTTCATTGAGCAATTGTATCTCTTCTTCAGAAAATATGCAGTTCAACTAAACTGAATTTTATTTTCTGTTTTTAAAAATGTTTCTACTGAGGAAAAGTTTTATACAATATATTCTTATCATGGATTTCCCTTCTGCCACATTCTCCCAAATCCAATAATCCTACTTACTCACTCATTCCTGTGTCCTTTCAAAATCTATGTTTAAAACACTAAAAAACTAAGAAATTCTTTCTTTAGAAATTCCTCTCCCCCTCCCTCTTCCTCTCTCTTCCTTTCTCTTTCTGTCTCTCTGTCTCTTTTTGACACACACACATACACACATGGAAAATAAAATACACAAGCTAGAGATGTATAAGAAAGAGAATGTCCAAGCAAAACTATATGAGGAAAAGTGTCTACAAAATACCATTGAGGGTTTTTTTGGCCATTTACTCTTTGGCATAGTGCCCACCTCAAAGAGTAGATTTTTTACTCAGTGAGACTCCATTGGAGAAGACTAATTTTTATATCTTTGTAAATAAGTATCAATTATAAAGAGGTTCTTCATTGTAGATGTAAAACTGTTTTCATTTACCAGTCTCAGTATTGTTGCAACCCAATATGTCGCAGTCCTTATGCAATGGTGGTACAACCTTTGTGAGTTCATATGTGCATCAGTCCTCCTGCGGCTGGAAGATATTGTTTCCCATCACCTCTGGCTCTTATCATCTTTTCTTCTGTTCTGCATAGGTGCCTATTATAGATCCAAAGATTGAACAGCAAAAGAATTTGCTGTGCTGCAATTCATCATTTTTCCTTCCTCTCTTTGCATTTGTTTACTTCCCTTTCTTCATACACCACTGCAAAAGAATGATGTTAGCTCATGGTCCAGAATAATCAAAACCATCTTCATTTTCAGTCTACTGATTAGCGAAGATCTAGAAGAAGATTCTTTTGGGATTTTTTTTTTGCTCAGGAAACTCATAAAACACATTCAAAAGAGGTAAGTTAAATATTATAGAACACACCTAAATCAAAATTATTACTTTTGTATTTTTAGCCACAGCAAGTATTTCCTCCAGACTGTTACAAAATTTTCAATAGTCCTTATTTTGTGTATATAAGTAGAGGATTAAACAAATTCATCAATTTACTTTTATTTTAAATACTAGCATCTTTTGCAACAGTTTTGTTAGCAAATCCATGCTTTCTTTTTTAATATGAATATAAAATATTGATTTCAAATATCATTCTTAAATTCTACCACCTCAGTTATGAGATCAATATCTATTTCCTGCTCAGGGATTCTTTGACCGTATTAGTTAAAGATAGCTGTGATAATTCATTTAGAGTACATATTATTTTTTCTTTGAGTACTTTTAAATATATGATAAACTGTTAAAACCAATTCTAAAGCAGCTATTAAATTCAGTATCCCCCTGAAACAATCAATTTTGACTCTAAAAATATCTTAAGTATGTTATAGTTTGGTATTGAATACCCTTACCTGACTTATTATTGAAAATGCTTTTATTCTTGAATGTTATAAAAAAAAGGCAATCAAGCCATGGAACTTAAAGATGGGCACTTAAGACAACACATGCTAGTAAGATTCTAAGATCAGTTTAAGCGAAAGACTGGAAATGGGCAAAATTTTCACCTAATGGTGGCTGAGAATGTGTCCACTCTATTTGTTCCCAGAGAAACAGATATGGCATCCAGATAGAAACTAATAGGCTTTTATTAATTTTGATATTTTGTGTACCTATTATCACCATTTTCAGTGAATGAGTAGCTAGATATTCAGCTGCTACACCAGGCTGAAACTCAGTGACTCTGACTTCATCAACTCTTTGGTAATGCTATAAATTGTTTTCACATCAAATCAGACTGCAATTCACTGTGGGAGAAATATTTTGTCAAATTTCAGTGCCCAGTTATAGATAAGGATTAATGTAAGCCTCTTATTTCCATTTCATTGATCATTAATGCATGCCATTAAAAATAGCAAACATTTTTGTATAAAAAAAGAATGAAGAAAGCTAAAGGGTGTTATGTTTTGGACGTGATTTTATTCATATTTAATTCTGAGAATTGTAGTGGTTTGAATTATAATGTCCTATCACATAAGTTCAGATATTTAAACACTTGGTCTCCTGGTGATGAGTATGTTTGGGGACAGTTAGGCGGTATGGCCTTGATGGAGGAAATATATCATGGGGGTTGGGAATGAGTGGGCTTTGAGAGTTGAAAGCCACATTTCACTTCTAGATTCTTGTCTCTCTTTCATGCTCACAGTTGAGAATGTAAGGCTTCCTACTTCAGCTGCCATGACTCACACCTGTGCCACCCCTCCATGCCATGATGAGCTTCTATCCCACTGGAATCATGAGCCAGAATAAACTCTTCTCTGTACAAGTTTCTGTATGTTTTTGGGAATTATCACAATAATGAAATAATAGACAATATAATAATTAAGTTTTGTAGGCTTGGAAATTAGGAAAGGCACACTTCTGGTTGTTTCTATAAACTCATTTCAAGAGATTACATGGGTTGGAAGATACCTCCCAAATGTGGGCAGTGCCATGCTGATGTGTTGTAATTCTGGATAGAATAAAAGGACTATGGGAAATACATCCATTTTATCTGTTTTTCTGCTCTCCAGGGTTTACTAACCCAGCTACTTCATGCCCTGCCTCCATGATGTTGTCTTTGACAATGTTCCACAATAATTGAGTTTGTTAAACTTCCACAAAAATCTATAGAACCTGGCACCAGAGTAAACATTTCCTAATCAAACACAAAAAAGTGTCTAACACAAAAGATAACTGATAATTTTACCAGTGAAACTGCCTTCATATTTAAAACAATCAAAATAAATACTGCAGCTATTTCTTTGCAAAAGTTTTGAGATTTCATGTGTACACATTACTAAAAATGATCAGAGACAATTGATTTTTCACCATTTTCTTTCATCAAAACTGATCAAATAACACTGAGCACCATAGATATTGGTTGCTACTCATTTGAAGACATGATACCAATACTCTCATTTATAAGCACACAATTAATTTCATGACCCAATGGCTACATAACTGAATGAACATAGCTTGGGAAAATTACCTTGTTTTATTTTGTGATGGTTATTCATTTGCTTACATATTTTCCCACCTTTTTACTATAAACATGATAAGATTTGGAAAAGCAATTGCAGATATGAGGTAAATCCAGAAAATGATTGAATAAGCTGCCTCAGAGCTTTTCTTGCTACAGTGTGATTGGTAGGCTTTATGAAATGTCAGCTGTTGTCTATAGTAAATAAAATTTGCACTGCAGAAAAGAGTGATTACAATCAGATCACTGAGGGGGTAATGATAAAAAGCCATAGGCAAAGATGTGGAATGTTCATTTTGCAATGGATCAGAATGATGACAAGTTTTGACAGTGTATTACATACCCTGAAACCCTACAGGCATGTTCAATCACATTCTGAGATACAGAGCAGTCTAATCATTTTTATATTAAACAATTCAAATTTTAGTACTGTGTTTGACTTACATTTTGAAAGATATTAAGCTGAGCCATTTATTGCTTGCAAGTTAAAAAACATGTTTCATAAATTGGGTTGTAAGAAACATTAACAAAAAAGAGCTCTAATGAAACATAACAGGGTAGAGAGATGTGGTTTAGCAGAGATGATAAACCAGAGATCAAATTGCAGAACTAAATTGCAAAGGCATAATAAATAGATTTTATACGCTACTGAAAATAACAGTGAACATATTTGTTTTTGAAAATAGTGGCATCTAATAACTATTAAAGGAGTTATCTGAAATTCTTTGTGTTCTTTTTCTTGCAGTTAATGACATTGCAGAACTTAAAACCTTGCCAATGGCTAAGGGAGAAAGAATAGAAAATAAAATAATGCTTTTTTAGCATCTTTTGGAGAATGTTTTCTATTGCTTAATCAAATAAATTTGGATCATAAAGGAAATTGGAGGGAAACAGGATCATCCCAGAAAACTCTCTAAGGAAATTTGAATTGTGAGTCAGAGGTGAGATCAACAATAAAATACTTCCTTATGGAATGGAAGCTTATGGCTTTATTATTATATAATACTACTTAATAAAGATAAAAGATTGAACACTACTTATATTAATGTTTAATTAATAACCTGGGAAATTAAAACAATAAGTTTTTAAGTGTCATTTTAGTCTCAAAATTAATTTATTTTATTTACATCTTTTCACTTATTTTGTGTTTATGTGTGATTAGGTGCATGCCACTCTGCTAGTGTGACAGTCTTGTGAGAACTTGCATGCGTTGGTTCTGTCCTTCCATTTTGCAATGTCTAGCAATTGAACATAGGTCATCACACTTGGCTGCAGATGAAATTACACAGTGAGACAAAAAATTAACATTAAATATCATAGAATATTCAAGAAATGCTTTATTAACATCATGGATATATGTGCAATATTCTTAGATCAAATTCTATATATATGTGTGTGTATACATACATATATATACACAATATATTTTAGGAGTATATATATATATATGTGTATATATATTAGGAAAATGAAACTTTCATTATTATTCTTAAAAAGACTTAAAGATGTTTGATTTTATGGAGGTAAATTCTCTAATTGGATTTAAGGTCCTCCTCTTAGGGTCCTCCTTGTTTCCTGGCTTCTCAGAGTTTGTGGACCTTAGGCAGCATGGTTATCCTTTGCTTTACGTTTAATACCGACTATGAGTGGTGGCATGTCATGTTTGTCTTTCTGGGTCTGGTTACCTCACTCAAGATGGTTTTTGTTGTTGTTGTTGTTGTTCTTGCTTTTTTTCAGTTACATCCATTTGCTTGCAAATTTGAAGATTTTACTGTTTTCATGACTGAAAAGTACTCCATTTTCTAAATGTACCACATTTTCTTTATCCATTGTTTGGTTGAGGGGCATCTATGTTGTTTCCAGGTTCTGGCCATTACAAATAATTCTGCTATGAACATAGTTGTGCAAACGTCCTTGTGGTATGAGTGTGCATCCTTTGGGTATATGCCCAAGAGTGGTATTGCTGGGTCTTGATATAGATTGATTCCTAATTTTCTGGGAAACTGCCATACTGAGGGTGCCTTAACGGCCCTTCCCCTGTAAGCAGAGTGATGACTACATTAACTGTCATCATAGAACCTACATCAAGCAACTGTTGGAATCAGATGCAGAGATCCACAGCTAAGCACTAGGCTGAGCTCCTAGAGTCCAATTGCAGAGAGGAAGGAGCAATACTATGAGCAAAGGGGTCAAGACTGTGATGGGTAAAACCACAGGAACAGCTGACTCTGACTAGTGGGAGTTCACTGACTCTAGACTGACAGCATAGAATCTGTATAGGATCTAACTAGGCCTTCTGAATGTGGGTGAGAGTTGTGTGGCTTTGTTAGTTTGTGGGGCAACCGGCTGTGGAACCAGTATTGATCCTTAGTGCATGAACTGGCTTTTTGGAGGCCATTCCCAATGGAGGAATACCTTGCTCAGCCTAAATTCAGGGCGAAGGGCCTTTGTCGTGCCTCAAGTGATGTAAACAGACTATGTTGACTCCCAAGAGGAAGCCACACCCTCTGTGAGAAATGGATGGGGACTAGGGTGGGGGAAGTTGGGTGGAGGTGGGAGGAGGGGAAGGAGAGACACCTGGGATTTGGATGTAAAATAAAAAAATAATTGTTTAAAAAATAAAGTAAAAATACAAAAAAGAAACAAAAAAGAAATATTTTCACATACAATCCTGACTGTTCAGTATATTTTAATTCTTAAACGTAAAAAAATGGGAACCATCTCAGCATCTCAGGTATCTTTCAACAGAAGTTGATTAAATCAGTCCTAGTGCTTAAATATTGTATATTATCTCTCTGAGAGTTAATAGTGTCAACTTGACAGAATGGAAATTTAATTTGGAAACAAACTTCTAGCCATTTCTGTGTGGAAATTCTTAGCCTGAGTTATTTAAGGTCGGAAAACTCACCTTAACTCTGGGCAGAATTATTCCATGAGTTGGGATCTCAGCCAAGAACAAAATGATCCTCAAGCTACTGGCATTCATCTCTTCATTGCCTCGGGCCTCTTTCAGTGACCAGCTGCCTCAGTCTCTTGCTGCCTTGCCCTTCCTTCTACAATAAACTGCACCTAGGCGGGTGGTGGTGGCACACGCCTTTAATTCCAGCATTCGGCAGGCAGAGGCAGGCAGATCTCTGTGAGTTTAATGCCATCCTGGCCTACAAGAGCAAGTTCCAAGACAGGCACCAAAGCTACACAGAGAAACCATGTCTCAAAAATGAACAAACAAATAGAAAAACTGTACTCTCAAGCTCTGAGCAGAAAGAAACTCTTTTTCCATTAAGTTGTTCCTGCCAAGTATTTTGTCACTGAAATAAGAAAACTATCTTGTGTGTTTGTGTATGTGTGTGTGTATAATTTTCTTGAAATGATGACATCCATTATTTAAAAACAAGTCCATATAAAGGTTGAATAGGTGATAATATCATTTCTATTCTTGAAATAGGAAAAAAGAACATGAGAATTGAGAAAAATAGTTGCAGATAAATGAAAAATGAAAGATCCAATGTTTAATTCTGAATAGCTGTGTACCCACTTTTAACTGTTTCTATAATAGTTGCTATCAGAGGGGAACCAAATACCATACTTATAGCTTCACAAGAATATAAAGATGAAAAAAAGAATGCATGACTTGAAAATCTCAAAAAAAAGAAAACCTGTTATGATCTACTTTAGCAAATTTGTGTTGAGAACAAAAGAGAAAGACCTGGCTGCAAGAATATAATGTAACTTGAGATATAATTTTGCTGAAGAACCAATTAAAACTGGTACAATTTAAACTTTGCAGAATGTAGGAAGCAGGTTAAGAGCAGAAACATCTGGAAAAAAATGTCTTGCTTAAAATAACTATTTTCAAGAGAGAGAGATCAAAATGGACACATAAGAAAGTTCAGAAATTAGACATTTTTGAATAGACAAAAGCAGAAAGCTGGCTATATCCATGATAAAAATGATTTCTGTTAGACAATTGAATAAGCATAAGGTATTCTGACAATAGCATTTTAGATTGCAGGAGACTGAGAAGTGCCTTTGGGGGCATGTTTATGAAGCTGTTTTCTTGCTGGAGTTCAGGTCATTCCATAGACTCTGGAAATACTAGCAAGAGACATCCCTCATCTGTCAGTTCGCTTTGAGATGAGTATTGACTCAGGAGGTCTCTGCAGTACTAAAGAGAAATCAAGATACATATATTTGTTCCAAGGAATGGAGAAAATCTTAGGAGCATTCCCTACTTTAGACATCTATTTGGGACATTGAGCCTTACTCACTTTCAAGAGCACCTCCTTTTTTTGCTCTTTCCCAATCCTAGGAATGCACCTTGAGAATTCTTGCATGTATTCCACTTATTTCTATTTGAAGACAACCTGTGATAGCATTTTCATAATGTATGTAACTGACTATTGTTTATTCTTTTTGGTGTAAATGGATTATTTTAAATATGAAACTAACATTTACATTTAAGCTACTATTTCCTTACCAGTTTTAGGGTGGTTTTTGTATTATTTAATCTTCATTTTGGTATTACTAAACTCAGAATTGTTTCATGGCTTTCAATTACTTAAATAAAAAAGTAATTAAAGAACTATGTAATAAGACTATGCTTTCATATCTTCTCATTATTTTTGGTATTGTATTCAGCTAGTATTTTTGCTAAAGAGCATATTACTATATAATCTAGAAAACCCTCATTGTTTACTATGACTGGAACTAAGCCCAATGTTTATTTTATGGATTTTCCTAGATGTTTCTCAATCTCAGTATCTTCATAAATTACTCTATCATTATGTCATGCTAATCCATGTGTGGGAGGATGCAGCTAGTTTGGTTTCTGGCCACCCGACTACCTTAGATCCGAAATAATCTCACATAAACTATATTAATTAAATCACTGCATGGCTTATTAGCTCTAGCTTCTTATTGGCTAACTCTAATATTAATTTAATCCATTTCTATTTATCTGTATATCACCATGAGGTCGTGACCTACCAGCAAAATTTTAGCATGTCTATCTCCGGCAGCTTGATGGCGTCTCTCTCTCTCTCCGCCTTCCTTTTCTCAGCATTTAGTATAGTTTTCCCCGACTACCTGAGTTCTGCCCTATCAGCAGGCCAAGGCAGTTTCTTTATTCATTAATCAATAAATGCAAAACATAAACAAAAGGACCTCCCACACATCCATGGTTCCATCAAATGCTGCCTTTTCAACCTGTAATAATTTTATTGTATTTATGCCCCCTTGTGAATACTAATTTTCAAAGATTTGAATGATTCATAGTCTTCTCATTCCTGTGACAAAAGTGCCAATATCTTCCTTAATAAAATCTTCTTCCAACTACTTATTTCAGACTGACATTTCTGCAATGTGGAGAAATAAATATGTAATATTTACACTTTTGAAATTCAAGTTCCTTAATGACTAAAGAACAAATTCATAGGTAGTTCACATCCTTACCTCACTCTATCAAGGAAGAAAGTAAAAAAAGAATGGTTTTATTAAATATATATAGCTAATGACAGAATTTGGTTAAAGGGATGTTGTATTCCTTCAGTAGATATACTAATTTTAAGACTTATGTTTGAGTTTTGATTTTTGTCTATTATGAATTTGTGGAATCATCTCCAATTTCTAAGTATAATAATTTTACTTTATAGCATGATTGCAGTGATCAAAACATTTTTCAGTTAATCTTGAAGACAACTTTTTGGGGTTCATATTGTGTCTAGGAACATAACAGGTAACAAACAGATGCATCTAACATTAGAAGTGAATTTTAAATCTGCTTTCTCCAATTTCAGGTTGAGTTAAAAAGGACTCTATCTGTGCCTGAGGATTTCCATCAGGACAGTGGGTGCCAGGCACACTCCTGTGGGTGATGCCTGCAGCCGGGGTTTTTACTACCGAGCAATGTTCTTTCCACAGAAGCATCTTATAGCCTAATGTTGTGTTGGCATTAGAAATGCTTGTTCAGGTTATTATTTTACAGTCAAGCTTCTAGTAATGGTAAATATGGATGTATTACAAAAACATGGAAAATGTGACACTGGGTTGCAGACATTAAGATACTCTGTCATATATCCCCTCTGTTCTCACTGTGACATAATTCTCCCTATGCCCCCTTTCACTTTTACTTGCTACTGCTCACTTCCCATTCAAGTATATGCTGCCATTAAAAAATACTGTTCTACTTCATATGCAACAATTAATAAAGCATCTCTTTAGAGCACTAGTATAATTAATCTGGCTTTTCAAAGGATGAAAATTACATAATTGAAAAGAGTACTTACATAAATCAGCTACAAAACAGAGACTGACAATCCCAATGAATTAACTAACTTTGTCTGAATATCACTGAATTCATAAGAACATTTCATATTTTAACTCATCAAAGATGGATGTAGTTACATTAAAATTTATAAATATTCTTATCATAAAACATAAATTAAAAATAATATCAATTAAAATATTTAATCCCAGAAAATATTTTGATTGCAATTATCTTTGCTTTTTCCCCATTTTCACTAGAAATCGATGATTCTTTTGATGTCTAAACAGCAAAGATTATTTTTGCTGTATTTTTGATTGTTCTAAAATAAAATAAAATGTTATTTAATGAAATATTGAGTTGAATGCATAAAAATTCATTCTATTTTTTTCTTCTTTTAATGCTCTTGCCTTGATAAAAGTAACTTGATAAGTTTTTTTTATAAAATTTAATTTAAATTACTTCCTATAAAATATGAAATTCCAAATTGCTAAAGCCTAATTGGGCAGCTTTTCCCATGCTGTTAGGTCATATCAGGCTGTCCTGCATGTTTGTTGTGATGTATAACCTTGAAGAGTCAAAGAACTATGCAGGGACATGTTAACATCTTTCAGAAAGCAGCCAGATCTCAGTAACTATTGTGACACTAGGTGGCATTCCTGTGCAATCAGAGAAGGAAATGGCTATGGCAGTAGCTGTTCTTTCCTTCTCAGCCATGTTATAAAATCAGAAATAGACGCATCACAGCTGGGGACCGTTAAATATAGAAGTTCACTGAGGAGATCATGATAGCAAGCTAGTTCTTTTATTAGTATTTACATTTTTCTCTTATGAAAATTGTAAAGATGATCATGCTGCCTTCTCAGAAGTGGAAATGTGAATGCCTGCCACAGAAAGTTCTTTCCTACACTGTTCTTTATGACACTTTAAAGCAACTGTTTTTCTCTGTACTAAGACAGAATGCACATTGGCTTATCTTTTATGTGAAACAGGGACACACATGTCTTTCCAAAACAAAATAGTTTCAATATTAAAAAGTAGTTAATTATAACAAACAGTGTTAACAAGGAGAAGAAACTACTTAGAATTTCAAACATCCTAATCTATCTACAGAAAATCTACCTCTCTGAATGCCAAAACTGACATAGGCTCATGCCTCTTTTATTAAATGATATCCAGAATGAAACTTCTATATATTTTTCTAATATTTAATGCTATTTCAGGTTTCAGAGTTAATGTAACTAGTATGTAAATACTATTCTGTGTTGGGCCTCCTAAAGCCCGGTCATGAGGCCCAGTGTAATTTCCTGAGCCTAATTTGAGTTTGGAGACCTGTCTTTGGCCATGACTTCCGCATATGAGTTACTCAGCACAGCCAGACCTAAACCTGCTTCTAACCAGCCACCACTAATACGGCAGAATATTGTTGGCCCCTATTCCTTACTCCACCTCATCACATCCCAAGACTCCCAGCCCCATCACAATCCTATATAAGTTCCTGCCTAGTACAATTAAACAAGATCCTGTTTCAGCAGACTCCCAACTCAGTGTGTTTCTCCCCCCTGGCTAGGGGTAAGGTCTGGGTCTTGATGCTTACCATCCTGCTAAGCGGCAGGGAGAGACCAGCAGGATTGGATCTGCCTCAACCCTATCTGCTGAGGAGCCAGGCAATTCTGCATTATTTAGAGACTTTGATAAAGGGGGAGGGGGTATCAGTGACTGCTTTTTAGATTGTTTCCCTCCCATTGGGTTTCCTTGTCCAGCCTCTATGTGAGTGTTTTTACCTTGTTTTGTTGTATGTTGTTTTATCTTCTTTGGCTGTAATCTTTTGGAGAACTTCTCTTTTCAAAGGGAAAAGGAGAGGGAGTGGATCTGATCTAGAGAGGCGATAGAGTGAGCTAGGAGGGAGTGTGGAAGGAAATATTACGGTTGGAACGCATTGTATATGAATCTCCTTACAATTTTGAAGGGGAAACAGATGAGATCTCCTTGGTAAACTCAGGACAAGGGGGGATAGATTGGTGGGAATGGGAGATGGAACAAGAGGGATTGGGATGGTTGAATTGGGGGAAGGATGGAGAGGGAGAGCAATAAAAGAGATACCTTGGTAGAGGGGACCATTATGGGATTAGAGAGAAATCAGGCACCAAGGAAATTCCCAGGAATGGGACTCCTAGCAATAGTACAGAGGGTGCCTGAACTGGCCTTCTGCTGTAATCAGATTGTTGAGTACCCTAATTGTCACCACAGAACCTTTATTCAGCAACTGGTGGAAACAGATGCACAGATTCATTGCCAAGCACTGGAGCAAATTTCCAGAGTCCATTTGAAGAGAGGGAGAAGGGACTATATGAGTAAGGGTGTCAAGATCATGATGTGCGGAGAACCCACAGAGACAGCAGACCTGAGTTGTGGGAGACCACGGACTCTAGACTGAGAGCTAGGGAGTTTGAATGGGGCTGATCTAGGCCCACTGCATGTGGGTGACAGTTGTGTAGCTTGGTCTGTTTGTGGGGTCTCTAGCACTGGGACCAGGTTCTGTTTGCAGGGCCCCTAGCAGTGGAACCAGAATGAGCTGACTTTTTGGATCCCATTCCCTGTGGTGGGATGCCTTGCTCAGTCTTGATACAGCAGGGAGGAGCTTGCCTCAACTAGATATGACAGACTTTGTTGACTCCCCATGAGAGGCCTTATTCTTTCTGAGGAGTGGAAGGAGGGGTAGAAAAGAGGTGGGGGAGTGAACGGGAGGAGAGGAGGGAGAGGAAACTATGGTTGATATAAAAAATAAATTTAAATAATTTAAAAAATTAAGTTATATTAAAGTGAAGTTCTAGGTTTTGTGGATTGTTTTATAGTACCAAACATGTATGGTATAAATTACTATAAGTTCATATTAATACATAATCTAAATATGCATTTGATTACACGGTTTATAAAGCAAATATATTTCCTATATATAAACATTATATGTAACTTACCAGTAACAGATTTACAGGGTTTACTGAAACAGGCAGGAAAGAGAAACAGAGAATTTGTTATTACTGATGCATGTGGTTAGCTTGAGTAGTTATAGATTCTTTTTTAGTATTTTAAAATATTGGACCATCAATCATTTAAAGACTTTGAAAAAACAAATGTCATTTAGTATGAGCCTAGATGACAGAAAACTAATTTAATGACTCAAAGTTGCGTTCTCTGTCATGTCAGCACTGTGCAGCTCAAAGTCCGTTATGAGCCTCACATGACCTGACATAAAATCCAATACAGTACATGCCCCAAGTTATTCAGTTACAAGGTACAAGAAAAATTTTTTTCCTGGTTAAATGACAAGGAAGGAAGATTGGCAGGTAATTTGCTTTTAATGACCTCTAAATCTTTCCAATTACTCATTCTGTTTTAGAGGTTAGAGAAAACAGAAAGTGGATTGCAATATGACAAATAAAGGAATATTTTCTGAGTCTTTATACATGTATTTAATTTAGGAAAAAAGTCATTTTTTAACACTTCATAGTACAAAGAATGCTAGTAGAGGTGAAAGAATCAATAGAAGTTTTTAGTAGTTTATTTCAAATAAAATTAGCTTTATACTTATGCATAATATTAGATTTTAAGGGAATTGGTTTCAGTTAATTTTATTCTATGGAAAGCAATGATGTTTTTGGGAATATAATTTCTTATTAAAATTATTTGAGTTTTAAACACTCCTGGGAAACACTTTCGTGTAACTAATGATCACTTTCTAATAGTTGTAGTAGTGATCAATGTGAAATGTTTATGTTTTTTTCATATGTGGTGTAATGACTCCATCACATAGTTGCTAGGTGACTGTATTGCTTAAATTGTTTTTTCGAAGATATCATTTGATCATAAGTAATACGATCTTAAATCCAGTACTACACAAACTCATGGTTTATCCTACTAACAGGTCTCATTTCCACATGAAAAGATTAATTGATTTTCTGGTTAATGATAGAGGAAGTCTTAAACTAAACAAAATCTAAATCTATCTGCATGGAGGCTTTAAAACAAACATACATTTTTCTATTACATAAAGCTCATATTGTTCTAGTCAAGACTACATATAAACAAATTCTATTAATTTCAGCCAGTTACTGCTCAGTGCAAATAAAATTGCCATTTGATTGTAACAAGGAAAACCCCCAACAGGACCTATAAATCAGTATTATTGGCAGTTGGAAAAGACACATTGCCTAGATTACTGGTAGTGACTAAGGGAATAAATGACCATTTTAGTAGTTTTCACAGCAACTGGAAGAGTAAATGAGGATGTTTGTGAAAATTACTGATGGAAAGTCATCATAATGGAAGCCAATGCTATATAAACAGCATTTACTTCCCCGATTTCATCATTTTGGAATGGAATAAAACTTGGGAGAAAAGCTATATCTTTATGCTAGAAAAGTGCTGAAATGGTATAAAAGGATCAGAAAGAGTTTTCAGATGCTACTAACAGGTAGCAGAAAAAAAATAATTAACATCACTCTGAATTTCAATATCTAAAGTGGCAAGTTCCAGCAAGACTTAGTGTTGCTCTTTCAGGATACAATGTGTTGGGTTCAGAGTCCCATGTGAAGAGCAAAAGCCTTTCTCTTATACTAGATAAACCTGCACCGAAGGACTGATGTGCCAGTCAACAGAAAACATGCACAAACTACATGCTTTCTATGGAAAATGTGACTCTATCTGAATCGTGTGGATTTGCTTGATGATCTACTGATTTCAAGGAAAATAGTATTTTAATAAGAAAAGCCATGAAGAAGAAAGTACTATGTGATAAATAAATCAAAATATATTAGGATTCCTCTTTTAGACAAGTAAATTGCATGTTGTAACCAAAGACCGATTAGCTTAGGGAGATAAATGCCCATATTTAAACACTATTAAATGTCAGGGAGATAAATGATGAAGTGAGAAATCATTTGAAATTTTAAGTAGAAGATCAATCAAAATATGTTTATTTCTCTAGGAGCTGAATTCATAATGAAGAAAATGTTAAAAATCTTAACTCAAAGAAAGCAGTGAAGAGCTGATTTAACCTTGGCTTTCAGCTTGCCCTTTCAAAGATTATGCAAAGGGAAATTCTGTGTAAAAGGGAAAGTGTGATCAATTGTATTAAATAAAAAGTAATGAAGAGGTGATAATAACACTGAATCTGTAACGGGTAATTTTTGTTTATAATGCATGTAATTACACACACATTGGACACACAGAATAGAGGGAGATAGAGAGACAGAGAGAGACACAGAGACCGAGACAGATTAGTTTGCAAAATCTCTGAGTGAAGGGCCTTCTGGATTCAGTTGGAAAAGAAATGATAATACTTGAAAACTCTTCCCTTTAATGCACCAGAAAAAGGGCAAAACATACGAAATAACTGCACTCAGACATCAGTCAGCCATACATAATATACTATGATTCCAGAATGAGAATCTGCACTTAGGGAGAGGAAACTTAAGGTCTCATAGTTCTAATGGCAAAGGTCAATGTTTGGTGAATGAGGGGAAGAGGAAACATTGGGTCTACTGTCTAACAAAACATGGTAGTGCAGCAAAAAATTTCCCCAAATCTCCCCTGGGGTCTCTCTTTAATCCACTGCTGGAGAGTTATTATATGCAGGTTAAAACCTCGCAAAGTTGTGCCAAGAACAACTATTAGTAAATGAAAATTATCATGACAGTTCAGAACTAAGCCGTGCCTGAGCTAATACAATAAAGAAAGAAGAACACTGTATAAATTTTGGGATATAGCCCTGTCTCAGCCCTGGGAATAGCACTAGATAACTGTGAAGGCTCACTGTCCAGAAATACTACTAAAGGACTCCCGAACTTGAGACTATGACTAGTTCCATATAATTTCATCCATTTTAAATGTAGAAACTAGACACACCAAAAGGAAATCAATACTATTTGAAAGAACCGACAAAAATTAGTAATATGATATGCACATATCAAGCAACAATAAGTATTGCAGCATGTAGCACCCAGAAAATAAGCCAGTTACTTAAAAAATGACGGATATAATGCAAATCATAAAAATAAGTTTTCAAATAACTATTATAAATATGTATCATAATTGAAAAGAAAAACACAAGCATGAAGATAAGTGAAAAACAAGCTATACAAAATTAGTGACATATATATAATTTTTGAAATGAATTTAATGATGTATGAGAAAAAAATGATGTTGATAACAATGAGCAAACGCTAACTGTTCTGCCACTCCTGAAGAAATCATATATTAGTGCATATATTCACAAAGTATGGTAACATTCAAAAAAGAAAAAAAATAAGTTGACTATAGTCAGTGAAATAAAACATAAAAAGAAATAATAAAAATATTCTCACAAAAATGTGATAATTAGCTTTAATTCACAACCTCACAGAACCTAGAATCACCTCAGATGAGAATTTCAATGAAGGAATGTCTGTATAGGATTGGACTGACGGTACTGAATTATTTGAGTCAATTGATATGGGAAGATTCAGCCCCTGGTGGGTAACACCGTTCCTTAGTCTGAGGATCCTCAATGAGAATGGAGAAACTGAGTTGAGCATGAGCAATAAAGTAAACAAGCTATCAACGAGCATGCGTTTATTTATCTGCGCTTTTGACTGTGCTAGTGCTGTCATTTGCATCAAGTTCCTGCCGTGAGTTCCGCTCACTGAAGGACCAACAGATGGAATTGTAAGCAGAATAAGCTCTTTCTTCCCTAAGTTATTTCAGAGTGTTTTTTTTCTCAGTAAAATAAATGAAACTAAGGTAACCATCATTTTTTAAAATAAAATAATTGATCAATTTCAGTATAGATGACTCCATGAAAAACAAGAAATCCGAGGCTGGAGAAATGGCTCAGTCATTAAGAGCACTGACTCCTCCTTCAGAAAACCCATATTTGATTGTCAGAACACACATGGTGAATTAAATAATTACAGCTCCAAAAGATTTGAAGACTTGTTCTTATCCTCTGTGGGCACTGCACACAAATGGTCCATAGATGTACAAGCAAGGTAAACAACTCTTCATTTTAAAAGAATAAAAATAATTAAAACATTTAAAAAATGAGATCTTAACTATAATATGGGAAAATGTCTAGTGTTCACTAAAAACTCCAATGAACATATATGGACCAATTGGACTGTTATGAACATTTTATGCTGACACATTCAAATCTCTTGATGAGTCTTTTGCAACTCATAATTTAAAACAATTGTGCCAAGGAATTAGAAAATTTTATTTCACTAAACAGGTTCTATTTGGCTTCAAAGTCTTTCAAACAATTGGGCCACCACCACTTGGAAAGTTGTGGCAGGAGATAAATAATAAAATTCAGGTCATCTTCCATTATCAAATGTGTTTAATACCAGACTGGCCAACCTGTTGCTTTGTTTCAAATCACACACTCATGCACGCATGCGCACGCGCACACACACATACACACACATATGCACACACTCATACATGTATGCACACACAGAGCTGGCAATGGTGAAAGGGAAAATACAAGAAAGCATATTAAAAAAGACCAGATGTCTCAGCAAACCAAAGAGCCTTGCAGCCAAGCCTGACAATTGAAGTTCCCTGGGATGTATATGGTAGAAGCAGAACGGCAACTCCTATATTTGTATTAATTTTGGCCATTTTACCTTATTTTTTAATGTGTTTGGATCATCCCATCTCCTTAGGAGATTAAAATTATTGTAGTACACAGGATGTTAAGGGATTGTACAGAATCTATTCATTTAAAGCATGTACAGGATACTCTTGTTTTACAGTAAACATGTATTTCCTATGAACAAGGTAATTATTTAGATACTTTGTCTAAATGAGATATTTCAGTTTCCTCATCCTCTTCTAGAAGTGCTGGTTAACCTCAGCCAAGTGGGAGGAACATCAGCTTGTATTATCTCAGCAAATGATACTGAACTCCTCATTGTTGCCTCCTATCCCAATGGTGAAGAATGAAGGTTCACTGTGCTTTACTAGGTAGAATCACACAAAAGGAGAACAAAGTATGCTCATTTTGAGATCCAAAGTACATGGATTTTAAGACCATCTCTATTTTTAAAAAGTTATTTATATTCTTTTTAAAAAAATTATACAACATACATTGAACTATTTTACCCTCTACCCCAAATCCCTCAGATCTCTGTCTCCTTCCACATACACCCAATTTTGTGTCTTTTTGGATTTTTTAGTTTTCAGCTTTATTTGAACATTTTTTATGGATATTTGTTTTACAAGACACTGATGTCACTTAAGTTACACAGATTGGTAAATATATACCTCGAAGATCCTAGCAATCGTGGAAGGGAGTAGTTTCTATACCCCCAAAGGTTTTCTCCCATGTTTTAAATTGCCTCAAGCAGCTGTCCACAGATCAACACCATCCTGCTATTGGAAAGCAGGGAGAGAGATAATTACAAAACTAGGAATGTTGAGTGTCAAAGAGAAGTAAGGATGCCTGAAAATATAATAATTAATCATACTATTAACAACTAATATCTAAAAATCCTGTAATATACATCAATCTGTATATAAATACACACATATAATTTAAATGAAAATTTTCCATCTTTGCTGACAATACTCCCTTTAAGAGTCAAAGTGCACCTAAAAAACAAGCAAAAACGAAACCAAGATAGAACCCTCTTAAACAAAACAAAGCACCAAAAGGGTTAGTTTGTGACACTCTTATACTCTTGGGTGCTGTGTCATTCACTGGAGCAAGGTTGGCTCACCAGGAGCCACACACTTAAGTAAAACCGACTCTTCCTTTACAGCAGCTTTTCGCTGCTAATACCCCTCAACAACTCAGCTAGACGTGGGATTGCATACTCACAGCACTACCCCGTGTTACGATGTTTTCTGGTTTGAGATTGAACAAGTTTCTAACTGTTGTTATAATCACTGTCAGCTCCTTGAGCAACTCCTTGAAATGTCCTGGAAAACCCTGTTTTCTTGTATCTCTGTTTATGTCTCTAACAATCCTACTACTCTCTCTTCCACAATGATTCCTGAGCCTCATGTGAATGGGGCACGATCTAACTGCCCCACCTAAGGCTAAGTACTCCACAGTATGCTTATTCTCTGAACCTTGGCTTGTTGTAGATTGTCAAATGAACAAGCTTTTCTGATGGTTGAAAGCTGTACTAATCTATGGATATATTGACCAGTGAGTAGAAATCAGTTTGATACTATGCCTATTTAGGAAAATAATAATGGTAAGTGCTCCTTCTTTCTATTTCCTTGATACTGTTCTTTGTTGCTTTTTATTTAGGTAGTGAGAACAAGAATATATATTGTCTAAATCGGAGGACACATACCAAGTCATTTATAGTATTATCCAGTAATATGGTGTATTGTCCTCCAAATATCATATCTTTTCCCAACCTCCTAGATACATTAAACTCCTAGATAAAGATATGGGGCATCTGAAATGCTTGCCATTGTGTTCTGTGTTTAGTAATTGAATGACAGTGTCTGTCACCTAAATATCTATAATTGGAATTAAGAAAGGATTAAGCATATCCAGGAGATCATGGAAACACACAATAGGACTAAGAATACAAACAGGGAAAAGAACAAAATACTAGCAGTAAGCTCACTCCTTTTAATAATAACTTTAAATAGTAATTGCCTCAACTATCTAGTAAAAAGATACAGATTAATTCAATTAAGAAACAAAATCTATCTTTTAGTCATATTTCAGGAACTCATTTTGCCTACAGAGATATGAACCACCTTACAATGAAAAGGTAGCAAACGTATCCAAGCAAATGAGAACTACAAGAAGCAGGGGCCACTTAATGATAGACAAAATAGATTTAAAATAAAAGTTAATGAGATTAGATAAAGAAGAATATTTCTTCCTCATTTAATAATAGAGAGGGACAAGAATCTTATGTTCAATCGACTTCTGTTAAATTTGTTTTTTTCTTTTCCAAGTACTAAGCAAAATCAGTAGTTTTCAAAAGGGATAACTTGCACAAAACTGCAATGCATGTATTTTAAATTGATTTTTATGTTATTTTAAAGTCATCAAATTGTGTATAAGTGTATTTAGTAATGTTCTACATTATACAACATAAGGCATGAAAATGAATTAAGAAAATACAGAAGCTGCTGACTATTCTCTTTCTTTTGCAAAGAGCAGCAGGAGAAATAGGAAGAGGGATTTCGGCATGAAGGATTTGGAATTACTTCCTGTCAACACAGGCACTAAAATATATGCTTTTTTGATTGAACAATAAACTTCAGTAATAAAGCAGTGAAAAATCCAATAGCACCTGATTATAGAAATATTTTATGTCCTGTAAGTGAGTCAATACCCAATTTAAAGCAAAAACAAAACCACAAAGTTTACTATACCTTGGGTTAAATATTTTGACCATTACACTCACGATGAATTTCATATCAGTAATTGTTAGTTACTGTGTAAAACAGCCTTTACAGGGCTTTAAGTGGTTTTATTTACTTCGGGGGCAGGCAATACCCAGCAGAAGTGAATTTATAGTGTAATTCTTCTATAAACTTTTCATTAAAATTAATGCCAAATCTATATCTGAGATAAAGCACTTAGCAATAAACTTTCATTTACACAATCATTCTTTCAATTAGAGAACTGAAAAATGTTTCCTGTAATTATCTGATTGTTTGTTTTGTATTTGAACATAACTTATACTCACTAAACTCAAAAAACAAGGCCCTCTGTTTTGTGTGGCTTTCCAGTGAAAAACTAATCTAATGAAATGAAGTGGATAAGAAAATATGTTCAAGTATAAGTTTTGTGTTAACATGCCTTGAGAAGAAAAAAGTGATTTAATTAATATGGGAAACCGTCTTTCAAATGTATACACTTGGTGATGGGATTGAAAATACAATTAAAGATTCATGTTTTGTTATGTTATCCTCCTTGAGGAGGCTACTTTGTTAAACTATTAACTGTAACAATCTATAAATGTTCAAGCTTTGTAAGGATTTTCAAGCTGTTAATTGTGTGCTTATATTTAATTGCTTATTTGACTATAGTATCTCCTAAACTAACTGTTTATGACTCATGTAACCTCTTTTCAAGGAAATTACTTTGATATTTCTTATTTTCCTGTATTATTTTCTTAATCTTGCTAGATATCATTCATTTTATTTAACAAATATGCACATTGACATTTCTGTACCACCTGAACAATTAAGGATATTGGACAATTTGACCATTTAATCTTTGATAGCTGTAGCAAGGCAAAAGATGTTTCTTAGTAAGGTAGTGACCATGTACCAGAAGGATTGTGATGCCAAAATCCTGAAAAACAGCTATGCAAGTCTGTGACAGCTGTAAACAATGTGTCAAATGAGATGTGCTGAAGCATACACTGCAAAGGGAAGACCAACTCCACAGGCGATATGGACCAGAGCTGAGAGTCATTCTCCACGCCTACTGAAAATGGGCAATTAGTCAGGGCACAATGAAAGTGGGAAGTGGCCAACATATAGAAAAAAGCATGTGCTGTGTCTAGGACCTCAAGAAACTGACTGTTCAGTTCAGCCACATTGAGATTCTAGCAGGGCTCCAGTGAAACAACTTACAATCTTCACCCTAAAAGGGACACTTTGATATGTCCTCCACAGTGATACCTCTCACTAATTTAATTGAGGGAGAGGCCTCTGTGTTTTAAGTAATTTTATTTTGTATCCTTTGATACACTGATGTCTTGCAGAGACTAAAGATACTCAACTTCTTTATGAGAAAAATTACAGCATGGTTCAAATGCCCACATGCTCTAGACCTGCTGTCTTTATACTGATTCTTAACTCATTCATAACTACAGAGTCACATTGAACTACATCCACTATAACCTTACTTTTAACTCAGATGTAGCTATGAATTCCTTGATTCCAAGTATAGTACTGTTCTGAACAACAGAATGTAAAGATTCCTATATAACCCTAACCCTAATATTTCATCTAAAGGCCATGAAATGGGACTAGTTGCACATTATCTATTTGTGTTCTCTCTTTTTTCAGTCTTCCTTAATGTGTCGTCAACCCAAGCTATGATTTTTTCATTCATATATACTTGAACATACTCTACCTTAATCACTTTAAGATGTTAGAGCAGAATTCCACAAACCTTAATCTATGATACCTTTAGTTCTTAGATTTTCTCAGTCTTGAGAATGTAAAGCTCTCACAGATAATGTGGTGAAACCCTTCCCAAAGAGACACATTCATTGCCTCCCTACATCACACACTTTGCCTGAGGTAAAGAAGCACTCTGTGTCCTCTCTTACGAGGACACTAATTTCAGTCCTTAGTCTCTGTTCTCATTTTCTCACCATCTTATAGGGGATCTACCTCCTAACACTATTATATTCATGGTTTATAATTTAATATATACAATTTAAAGGCAAATAAAAGGCTTTATGATTGATGTGTTTCTTTATTGTTACCAAATACAGTTCCTTCTATTGTCAACTGACCTAGACATCACAACTTTATGGTGTGTCTATTCTTATTGGGTTTTTCTTGGGTGATGACAACAAAATAAATGGGATTATCATACTAAAAGAAGAATATAATATCCTTCCTGGCTAGAAAAAGGAAATACTATAAATGATTAGGACTGTAAAGAATTGTTATTTTACTTCTAGGACAGGGACTAGATAAAAGAGATGTGTGTTGCAGCGATATGTTTCACTCATTACTATATAAAGTATTAAGGGTATTTTAAATACAAATACATTATTATGAAATTTAGTCAATATAGTTTTATATAAATGCAAATATAATGCCTCTCTTTTGTGATGGAGAAACGTCAACTTTCGTGCATTCTAGGCAAACATTCTCCAATGAACTACAACTGCAGTCTGATGATTCAATTTCAACAAGATTAACAAATTCAGTAGAAACTATTGCAACATCTAGTAAAGAGTTCTAAAACTAGATAGAAATAAAGACCATGCCAGGAGTCGCAAGAATATTTTCAACCTTTAGGACTAAAAGAACATGCAATAAAAAGGTCTACTGAAGTTTGCTAGAGGTCATGAAGAATTTTCTGACAAGCTAAGCATTTCTACATTTGCCCTGAGGCTATAGATATTTCATGCATGAAAATGCAAAGCTCAATTGGAATTTATATTTCATAATACTTAAGTGTAGAAAATAGATTTTTCTCAATATATACTGAGTAATAAAAGAAAAATAAGGAAGCTCTAGTAATTTTCAGGGCAATAATAGTGTGTATAGATAGTCTGTGGCAATAACGATATGCTAATGGGTTTTTTTGAGCAAAATAAAGAAAAAAGAACTATACAATTGTAATCATCAAGTATTTACTGTAGTATTATATTATTATTTTTTATAAAATGCTTATATTACAATTTCTATTTTAGGTGATTTCCAATTTAATAGGTGATGGTATTGGGAACTGAAACTTGATCCTTTACTGCAGAATTAAGATACAGCGATTATGCTTAAACTCTTCATAGACAAAACTGTGTAAGATATTGTAAACACTGAAGGCTCAACAATCAATCTCTTATCAGAAATAATTTGTAAAACCTCCATCTCATAATACTTTAGGGAAAATGCACAAAAAACGTGTATTCTTACTTTTTAAAAAAATAATTGGAGGCATGATGCCGCCAGAGTTGTATTAACAGATTCAAAGGAATTTAAAGGAATCAAAGTGACCAAGTTATTGGAAAAGCTAATATTTATGCAATCTTACTTTATAGTTATGCATGTAAAAGAAAGGGAGGAAGCAGAACTGATACCTCATGTGCAGGCTTTTGCAATCCTGATTCAAATGATCTGAGCTTGTCCACATGAACTTAGGCTAATAAATCTGTACTGATATAATCCACAAAACTTGGTAATATCTTTGGTAAGAAAGAGTTAATAGAAGAAAGGCAATAAAATGATCCTGAGGTTCTGGCCACATTATCTCGCTCATGTATTAACAAGAATAACCTGACTTATCTAGAAATACATATGAAAGTCTTTTCACACTCTGTCCAATTTTAAACATGTTTGGTCATGCCAAGGATATAAAATAAAGATAGCCTGTGTGACAGCTGTAGAGGGGTTGGTCATAACGTTAAAAACCATATAAAATATGAAGTTCATCATTTTTATAAAGTGGTCCTCTGCCATCCTTGCTTCTGTATGGAAATTAAACTACTATTAGAATAATTCAAATATTAACTTAATCTCACTGTCATTACATACATATCATCAACCAAGATAATGTTCATAAAAATACCCAAAGTGTTATTTTGTGGTGAACCAATACAAGATCTTGGGCATCCAACTCAGTTTGAATCTAAGGTGCCCCCTTAAAAAATGAACATGGTGAATTAACTCCTCTAAACTCAATGGACATATCAATAATCCCTATTCTAGCCTATAGTTCTGATAATTCAGGAAAGTAAATGAAAAAGGCATATACAAAAGCAGGCATGTAAACAGAGAAAATGAGCAGATGGTTTCAGTAACCATCCAAAGTCAGACGACTTGAGAAAATAAGAATCATCCTGTTCACACTTATGTATAGTCAACTGAGAACTGAGAGTAATGTAAACGAAATGATGCATACATTTGCCTGAGTGTTATACATGCATTTTGCAATAGATATTTCTATTAATTTAGGCAGTAGTTCCCATTTAAACACAACAAGTTCAGGAGCATCATTGCATCAGGCACCATTCACATGACTACTGATAATGACAGCTGTATAAAGTGAGAATTCTGTTCTGGGTGAAGTGTGGCATGAGATTCCAATAACCATGGGAACAATTTAGTTAAAGTTTTAATAGCTTTGTAAATGATTCATTTGGTTTTGAATAGTTTCTTTTAAAAAATTGGGATAAGAATTATATATGTATATTTCCATATTTTCCATTTTCTAAGAAAAAGAGCATATGACTTTTAAAAATATTTTTAGTGAGAAATTTCTTTTATAAAACTTCTCAGGGCTTTTTTTGAAGTAATCTTCTTATTAACTGTGGAAAGGGAAATAAGATAGTGTGAAATGATTAGAAACTAAAAACCCAAACTGTACGTATAACAATATAAGGTAAAATGAAACTCGCAATTCAACTTCCATTAGCAAAAAAAGAGGAAAGTTTTTGTGATTATTCGATTTAATCTAAATGGAAAATTTTGTTCCTCATGTGATCGAAGTAAATGCAAATTCAATTATAAACTATTGCCTTGTTTCACAACAAAAACAATACAGGAAGTAATATTATTTACATTTATGTCAAAGATAAAGTATTGATTGACTCAATTTAGTTTATCATTATTTATTATTTTTATCATTTTTATTATTATTTTATGCCCATGAGCATCCTTACATGGAAGCTAGAACAAAACTCAGATCCTCAGGAAGAGCAGCACGTGATTGTGACTGAAGGACCATCTTTATCACACTCATATTTACTACATAAATATGCTACAATGACAGATATTCAAAGTATGAAAATCATCTTTCTCCACAACTTCTTGAAAGTAGAGTTATTATATGTTGTCATTTAAGGAAGCTAGTCATTCTCTCTCTCTCTCTCTCTCTCTCTCTCTTTCTCTGAATTCACATTCGGAAGTATTTGATCATCCAACTCCTTTATCCTTTGAAATGTTCATTAACTTTGAAGGGTGCTTCTTGGTACTTCTAGAAAGTGTGCATTATTACCATTTCACCCCTCTTTTCCTTTTTTACTGAAAATAGATTCTTTTCTCCTAAAACATATCCTGATTATAATTTTTCCTCCCTACTCCCTTTACTAATCCTAATTTCTCCTCGCCTTCCTAAGATCTAGCAACCAAACGTGGCAAAATAAAATTTAAGACGGATCAAAATTTGTTCCTTACATGATCAAGTAGATGCTAATTCAATTATAAAATAGATGCCTTGTTTCACAAACACAAGCAACACATGAAATAACATTTTTACAATTATTTCAAAGATAAGGTGTTAATTGTGACACATTTAGAATAAATACATTCAAATCAGTCAGAGTGTGGTAATTAGTGACTATAATTCAGACTGAGAAATCAATGACAGAAGAATTTTAAGTTCAATTAAACCTGGACAAGAAGTAAGATGCTGTCAAACAAACAACTGAAACAACAGCAATAAGAAAAGCAAAACAGACAGGCAGATTAGGTTTAAATATATATTAAAGTATTGTATGTGAATCTATCTAAACTTTTTAACAGTGAAATCAATTATGTGATACATTATATTTAGAACATATTGATGCCATTCAAATACGAAGATTAACACAGAAATAGTCTCTTCTGATCTCATTATTGAAATTTATAAATACAGAAATAACCCAACACAAAATAAAACAAATTGCTAAATTGACTTAACCTGTCTCTGTTGAAAAATATCTTTACACATGAGAGATAAACTTCTACTACAAGTTAGACCCAAACTTGGTGAAGCTTAAACACTTATATTTTATCTAGTTTTTAATCTAGTTTATTTAGTAGAGATCCTCAGTGGCAACATATAGAATATAAGGCATATGTTATTCAAATATTTACCTAAAACCCAAAGAGATTTTCTATGAAGGCCAATTATCTGAAACTTGTTGTGACAGTATTTTCAACCCTTGTTCATAAAGAATGGAACATGGCAGGCAATGCCATCACTTCCCATCAGCTGTGAGGAAGAATTGAAATGCAGAGGCAGACCCCACTGCTTTAAGATTGGGATGAAAATTCTGCTAAACCCAAGATTGTAACTTAAGCAATGAACCTTGTCTCTTCTTCAATTGTTATAATGACATATTAGAGCCTTTCACTGTACTTATTTTATTGGGAGCTTAAATCTGAGAAATCTCCCTTGTTTGTATTTATGATCTTCTATGAGAAACAGAAAAACTTGTTTGCTCTTCTATACACTTCAGCAATAATATCTTTTAGGAGTTGGATTATATTTAATCTGCAGTCCTTTGGTACTAGGCTTAATTTATACTACTACAGAAGTTTTCCCTTTATGTCATATTTCATACAGATCTTCTAAGCTATTATTTCATCATGTACTTCCTGTCAATTGCTTCCTCTGTTTTATTTCATAGTAATATTTTTAGGATCAGTACTGTTGTGATTTCTGATGAAATAACTTTCAAAACTGTATATCAAGAGTGTGGCTTCTTTGGTTTTATTTTTATAGTCAGAAAGAGTGAGAAGAATTCATATATTTCAGACCAGGTTTCTACATTGCAAAACTGAAAATGGTAGAAAGTTATGAACAGATCTTAAAATTGTCTAATAATTAGGAGAAAATACTACTGGTAGTACCCATTAGAATCAGACATTTCTGTGACAAATTTGACAAAGCAGTGCTTCGTACGGTTTCTCCCTTGGATGCTGAGATTTTTTCAGATCTCTGTGTATGATTTGCATGGAATCTATAATTTCTATGCTTTTTTTTAGTTTATAGGCTTTGTTCTTCTCTTTTTCAAACTTTGATTTTAATAGAAATTGAATTTCCTCATTCCCCCAATCTTCTCACTTGAGCCCCTCTCCAGGCCTTCCCTTGACCCTGCTGATAGACACGCCTTCTTTGAATATTGGTGTGTTTGTGTGATATGTGCAAATGTATATTAATATGTTTACCGAGTCTATTTTGCTTGTGGATGTGTCTATGAATTCAAAGCTAACCACTCTGCATTGGACAACCAACAAACGGGCTCATTCTTGGAATAGGCTAACTCTCCTCTAGCACTCATCAGGTAGGTATAATTCTTTGACTAGGTGTGAGACCCTGTAACATTTTTCTTTTTTTGATGTTAACACATTCATTGATAGTGCATTGTTCTGGTTTTGCTTGTGAATCCATTTCCATAAAAGATGATTTCATAGCAGAATTCCTGGTATTCCGGCTCTTTTAAAATCTCTTTCCTATCTTCTGTGATGTGCCCTGAGCCATGGAGGGAGACACTGTGATGTAAATGTGTCCTGTGGGGTGGGATCTCCTCAGCTGATTTGTCTGTGGTTGGTGTGTCCAGCTGAAGATTTTGTAGATGGTCTATTTGATGTAAAGAAAGATATCTTTGATTGGAGTTGAAGCTAAACTTATCTGTGTGTATAAGAGTGAGATTTAGAATGTAGTAAGGAATTATGCTGGCTTAGCAAAGAGGCAGTAGAAGATTATTTTCTAAGGTCCTTGACCTCATTACATCTGGAAAAGCTGTTAAATTTCCACACCAAGCATGATTTCCCACATGTCTAAATCTACTTAGGCAGCTGGTTATTGCCACTGACATGTGAATGCCACTTCCTGTGCCATTATTGTTTATCTTGCCATGCACTAAATTTTATGATCCATAGATATTGCATCTGGTGGAATTGCTGCTCTCCCTTTGTGGCTTGTATAGTATTTTCTGGAGTCCTTGAAGCTAGATTACAGGAATGAGACTTTCAAGTCAAAATAAGATCGAGTCACGTATGCCCTCAGTCCTAAGTGTGTGATATCTTTGGCAGTATGAGTACACTCTCAAAGCCTGAGAGGCAGCTAAGAGATACACCAATAATCTACATTATGTAGGGAGAATCTTGGACTACTCTATGGACCATGCAAAAGGAGATTTGTCATGCCTGAGATTTCATTAGTCTATAATCCTTGGAGGGAGTATTGTCTAACCAAGTGGCTTAGCATTTTATATTTATGTATGTTTATATATACACACACACGCATGCATATACACACACAGGCGCACATATATACCTATATCGATATACATAGAGAGGGAGATAGGAAGAATATAATTTTATGCAAACATAAAATAATATAGTTTCTTGAGGTTTTATCAAACAACTTTGATGTCATTTATCCCTTATTCTTCCTTTGCCACCTGTGTAACCTCCCTCTCCCTTTCTTAATTGCATACTCCTCCCTGTATTTTTCATTTGTTCCTCCACTTCAGCTGTCTTCTCCTTTTCTTTCAATCCTACTCTAACCTATGATTTTTCTCCTACTTTCTTGATTCAAACATACACAGCTGCTGTGAAGATTTCTTCTTCAAGCAGCCACACGACCCATTTTTATTATAACGGCTAACATGGAAAACATCGTTAATTCTACTAATAAAATTGAACTATGTTTAATTTTACCCATTCTCTTACATCCTATGTCATTTTGTCCATTTTCTGTTTCCACTGCAAAATATTCTACAAGAAATGAGACATATATCTCTCAGTTTTTATAGCTTTGTAAGCTGAGCCCTGGATTTTTCTAGGCTTTGTGGAAATTCCACCATAGTGATCCTGCAGAAGGTGTCACCTGGCAAGGAAGGGAAGCAATTAACCAGTATGACCTTCTGAAACAATTCATTCCCTTCTTACTCTAATTCTTCCCCCATACACATATTGCTCAAAGATTTTTGTTTATTCTCAAGTTCAGGTCTATAGATGTAGGTTATGGTCTATGCTATTGCCTGGATTTTTCATTTCTGAAGTTCAAACTGAATCACCCTTTTCAAGTTCAATGTTCTATCTACTCAAGGGTTTTAAATCCCTGCTGTCATTCATTTTGATCATTTCTCATAGTAAATCCCAAACCTTCTCATTTTTGAAATTAATTATTTTTAAGGATCTTTTCACTCATGATTTTTATTCAGTCTTCAGAAAATTTTACCTGATATTCAAAAGTATATTTATTTAATCATTGATTCTTTGAGTTTGGAGAAAATTCTGCATTTCTGTAATCACCAAAATAATGTTTATATCTCAATTTTAATTCTGTAACTAATATTTAATTAGTTTTTTTGATTCTCCTCAGGTAATGTCTTCTTATAACTTTATCATCAACACACACACATACACACACAGAATGCATGAATTTCTGTTGGTCATTTTCTATAAATGTCTGCCTTTCAATGAGTGGATGTAATCTCCTATCAATTTATTTCTATTTATATAGTTACAGAATATATGATTGTGGATTTCTGTATCTGTTTCAATCAAGTGAAGCCTCTCTGTTGACAATTGGGCAAGGAAACAATCTATGAGTCCTGCCAAACATCATTAGAAATTATGACAAAATGACATCTTGATCAAAGATCACTTGTCATGTCATCATGATCAACAGAAATTCATGCATTTTGTGTGTGTATGTGTGTGTTGATGATAAAGTTATAAGAAGACATTATCTGAGGAGAATCAAAAAGGTTCTGTTGATGTGAGACACAATGGCTCCTGGCAGCCCCGATATATTCCCGAAAGAATGTTGAACACCAAAGACACTCCAGTTGGAGTTTGTATTCTTCTTAGCAAAACTGGCCTTTGGGCAAGGAACTGCCCACACATTGACCACTGACTAAATGTGCAATGTCTGGACAGGACAAGCAGGATACAAGAGAAAAAGACTGACAAATTTTGCCAAGTCCGGGTAAGACAGTTTGTAAAAATTTCCTGCCTCTGAAAATGGTCTGTGAGTTACTCTAAGCCTTACCCAAAGTTGGTTGCTTCAGCATTGCAAATGAGATTTTGGGTGATTACCCAGCTAGCCAGTTGCCTCTGTCATTTGGTGCACAATTTGGAATTTGCTTGATTGCACTTCCTGCCTAGTCAAGCAATATTATTTCTATTCCAGGGTCTTCAATGGTATTGAAGACTTGATAGTTATAGTTGCCTTCTTCTCATGACTTGTCCAAGTTATTTATAATGCAAGACTTAAACTCTTTAGGATAGGATAATTGTTGAAACATTTATCACATGTTTCTTGCTTGATATTTTTATGCTGGTTGTAATTTTAATTTTTATACCTGATATTTGTTTTTATTGTATATAATTTTATATTAGGTCTAGAACTCTCTTATTTAAACAAAAGGGGGAGTTGCTATAGGAATTCCTACAGGCAGAAGGGTTTAAGTTATAGCCTTTGGCATGGCCTGTTATAATATAAATGCAGATGTAATACATGCAACTGCCCTCTCTTCCAGCCTCGGGATTTAGTGACTGTTCCCTGTTTGAGGAGAGGACTGTGGTCTTTGAGACTATCCTTAAATGAACAATCTTTTTTTAAGTCATCAGAAATTTTAATTGCCAGATAGAGTTTCAAAAACATTGATAAAACATTAATGAGATCTGAAGAATCAACTTGAAAGTAATTATTAAACTTGAAAACAACCCAATAGAGAAAAATATTCCCAAGAACAGGCTAAAGAATTAGAGACACACTGGTTCCCATTATTTATGTGTCTCATGAAAATACTAATCCAACAGTCATAACGTATAAGCACTGAACCTGGTGCAAACCCTTGTAGGTCATGACATTGCTGCTTCAGTCTCTCTGAGCCTTGTCTTATTGTACCTCGTTTTCCTGTGTTTGGTCATTGTCTCTTGGAGGCCTGTTCTTCACCGAGTGAAACTGTTGTGGTGTATTTGTTCACACTGTGTGTTATATTCAGGTTGGCTTAAGAAAGAGTTGAACAGACAGTCACAAATGTCAGTCTCCAGGTCATTCCTTGGGTTAAATAACCAATCTTACATTATACTCAAATTTGAGTTAGCATGGAATTTCTTTGTAGTGTTCACCTTCACCAATGAGAATTTGAACAATGGCAGAAGAAATGAGAAAAGAATTCTTTTTTTTTGTTTTTTTTTGTTTTTTGGTTTTTTTTTGTTTTTTTTTTTTAAATGGGGTATAGTTCTAAACAAAAAATTTCAATAGAGGAATCTCACATGACTGAGAAATACTCACAGAAATGTTCAAAATCTTTAACCACAAGGGAGCTGAAAAATCAAAACTACTTTGGGATTACATCTTACATTTGTTAGAGGGGATGAGATCAATAATACAAGTGACAATTCCTACTGACAAGGATGTGGAGACAGGGGAACACTCCTCCATTGCTGTTGGGGGTGAAAACTTATACAGTCACTTGGAAATCAATACGTCAGTTTCTCAGAAACTAGGAATCAATATACTTCAAGACCCAGCTATCTTAGTCTTGGGACGATATCCAAATTCTGTGGGACAATGGTCTTCTACTCTGGAAAGACTTGTTTCTCGTACTGGTTTAATAAAATGATGATTGTCCAGTAGCCAGGCAGGAAGTATAGGTCTGAAAAGGAGAATTCTGGGATGAGAAAAGTCTCAATCTGCAGTCATCACTCAGATGCAGGGAAAGCAAGATGAGAATGCCTCACTGATTAAAGGTACCAAGCTTCATGGCTAACACAGACAAGAACCATGAGTTAATGCAAGATGTAAAACTTATTTAACAAGAAACCCTAAGCTAATAGGCCCACCAGTTTATAATTATTGTCGGTCTCTGTGTGTTTATTTGGGACTGAAGCTATGGGACAGGGTGGGACAGAAATTTCTGTCAACGTACAAAGACACTCAATCCTACCAAAAGAACACTTGGGCAACCATATTCCTTGTGGCTTTACTCATAATAGTCAAAAACTGGAAACAACCTAGTGTTCCCTTAACTGAGGACTGGATAAAGAACATGTAGTATATTTACATAATGGAGCATTACTCAGTGGCTAGAAAAAAATAACACCATGAAATTAACAAGCAAATGGATGGAATTAGAATAAAATATCATCCTGTGTGAGGTAACCCAGGTCCAAAGAGACAAATATGGTTAGGACTCACTTATAAATGCACATTAGCTGGAAAGTAAAGGATAACTATGTTACAATCCATAGACCCAGAGATATTAAGTAACAA
>LOJH01003575.1:15378-38614 GCA_001685095.1 Ellobius talpinus | reverse complement strand
CCTTTGGAAGAGCAGGCAATGCTCTTAACCACTAAGCCATTTCTCCAGCCCCATATCTCTGTTTGTTTATGCATCTGGACACCAGATGCTGATCAAAGGCCTGAGCTGCACACCTGATACCCTCGTAGGTGCTTTATTTTAACTCAGTCCAGGCACACACAGCACTCTCTCGGTGAACACTGGTGTTTGGGGCATGGCTCTTCCCTTGCAGAGAGAGCAATCAAGGTACTTCAGATGATGCAGAGGGAGGGGCTAAGGCCCAGGCAAAAATGGAAAGAGACTATTTTAGAAATGAGAGGGCAGTGTGGCAGTGGTGTAGTTTGCCGTCTTAAAGTGCGTGCATCAGAGGACGAGGGAACCTAAGAAGAAAGGGTGTTAGGTGTCTTCACCTAATGGATTATTCTCCCAGACAGACCCTCAACATGTCCAAAGAAGGCTGCAGAAGCTTGGATGTGTGCCGGCAGAAGAAAAGGAAGGCAGGAAGAGACCAGGTGCTTATGGGACACTCCCTGTGTCCTGAGCTTTGTGCTCAGGGTTCAAGACCTGTCAGGTCGCTTTTCCACTCACTATGGAAGGTTGCAGGACAGCTGGTGAAACTAAGGATTGGGGGATGGGAGAAGGATGCAGAACATGCATGAGGGGCGGAGAGTGAGTTTCAGCAAGCTCTTCTGCCTGCCACAGCTCTACAGAGAAAACCCCTTAACAGAGATTTCGCGAGAAAATTCCTTGGGCCTCCTGGTGGAAGTGGCATACAGGACAAATTTAGGTAATAGCAGAGGGAAGGGACACAGGCCAGCAGGCAGGCAGCTTCAAGGAGCCACTTCCTGGAAGGCTCTGTCCCGACATTGTTTATACTGACCAGTGGGGGAGGGCCCAGAGCCCAGAGAGAAGGCGGATTAACAGACACCTTCCCCTTGTCTCCTCCCTGCTGAGGCCTGGACTCTTCTCATAAATGTCAACAGACAGCTCGGCAGGGGTAACCGCTCAGTCAAGCAGGCTGCCAGGCCTCAGCAGGCTTCCTGACCCAGGCTAAGTACCTCTTCTACCCTGCCCCTACCAGGAGCGCAGGCCTGGCTCAGTGGGTCCCAGAAGCTACTCCTGGTAGTACAGACAGGTCCTCGAGGTACCATAGAAGCCAAGAGATTTGATAGACGACACGCAAGGCATCCAGGACAGAGCTGGGGATGGAAGGGCTTTCAGACCTTCCTGCGGCTAGTATAGTAGCAGAAAGGCAGCCTGAGAAGTGGAAGGCTACGCTGGAGTAAGTTGGGAAGGAGAAAGCAAAGCTGGAGGGAAGGGGTGGGAGAGGAGGGGGAGGAGCTTCCACCCCTGAATAGCTTCAGAATGAGTTTGTATTGACTTTCCATCAGCTCAGATCTCTTGAGGTCGGCTGGGAGGTAGTGAGTCCCCTGTCACTAAGGCGATGTAAGCAGAGGCTGGGTAAACAACCGTCAGGAAACTTCCTGAAGGGATCTTTGCCCTGCTCAGGAAGTTGAGCCTGGCAATTCTGAGAGTACTTCCAGCTTTATAGTCCTTTAGATCCTGAGAACTACTGGAGGCCGCCAAAGCAGGTGCAGAGAGAAAGCCTCTCTCGGTTGCTCCTGGAGCAGGAGTTGGGCAGGCATCTCCTGCTACATTTCTACTGCTCATCCGGGCCAGAAGTTGTCAGACTCTTTTTAAAAAGGCCTTACAATGCCCTTAAGGAAATGATCACCGATACACGGACCAAAAGTATTCGCAAAAATCTTCCTGCCACATTATTTAGGGTAACAAAAAACTGGAAATGGGACAATCCACAGCAGTTCCCAGATGCTCCCAGTGGATGTATGACAACAGCGAGCCCTTGAGACAGTTATGACGATCATCCCAGAGATGGCTTGGTGCAGCCTGGAGACCCTGGAGCCCATAGGGTAGAAGGAGAGAACTGATTACTGAAAGTTGTCCTCTGACCTCCACACACATGCCATGGCACATCCATGCACACACACACACGCACACACATAAATAAATATGTTTGAAGTTACAATGAGTTTTGTTAGACATTTGGGAAAATGCTTGAGAGAAGGGAGGATGAGAGATGGAATACTGTATAAAGGAAAAGCATATGAAAAACAGCTCAAGGGAATAGGTTAGAAGGTTTCAAAATGTGTCTGTAGGGGATGGGTCTGTGGATGGGTTTATTTCTCTGCTCAGACTCTGTCCTAATGAAGGCTTGTTCCTCCGTGAGCAAGCCTGATTAAAAGGAAAGCAATAACAACTCACTTCTCGACCTGCAGTCCCCTCCTGCCCACCAGGGGGCGCTTGGGGTTTTGCCCAGGGAGTGGGAACCCTTTGAAACCAAAAGGTAGTTTCCGCTATTGTCACTGCAGGTATGGACAATGGAGAGGGCACTGGGCAGCTCTGGGTACTCGTTCTATTGGGCCATGATCTGCTCTACAAAGCTACTTCATCCAAATAGGATGTCATACTTACCCAAGACTCCATGGCTCCCCTATCTTAATAAGCCAGAGTTAGTATTCACTTGTCACAGCCCCAGAGGGTCACCTTGCCCTGATGACTGGATTCCCTGCAGAGTGAATCATTCTTTGAGTGAAGTTTGGTTCCCTCATAGCACCTTCTTTGCAGAGATGTCAGTCATAATAGCCATGTTGATGGCAGAAGGGGGCAGCAGGGTAGGATGCCTATTCTGACTTCAGGCTGGATTCCTATCTAAATAAAGGGTTCTCTAGCTGAGGCCCTGGCCTCCTCCAGCTGCTGAGGAGGGATGGAGACATAGCCTTTACTCTTGTGTCTTTGTAGCTCCCAAACCACTGTGAGCCAGATGTGATAAATCCAGGGCTCCAGATGGGAACAGTGTCTGAGGACACATTGACCAAGTGCCTGTCTAGCTGTCTGCCACGACACACTTTCTGTACTTCCTTGAAATGTGCCAGAATAGCACGAAGAACCCATCATGTCAGGATGGTGAGAAACAGGAAGTGGCTACCACTGTCACAGGGCTCTCTGGGCCTCAGTTTCCCTGTTTCCAGAATGGAGAGTGTAAGTAGCCTCTGAGCAGCATCACCCAGCTCCCTGGAGGTCCATCACTTCACTCTGTATGCTTGGCAGCCCCTTGAGAACCTTTCTCATGAAGCCCTGGGTTGGCCCCATGCAACCAGCTGAGAAAGAAGCTCTGGCCAGAGCCATAGGACCAGGGAGAGGAAATGAAGAACAGATGGGCTTCCAGCTGGCCCCATCCTGCCCTGTCTGTGTGCTCTTATGCAACTTGGTGGCTGAGGTGAAACCAGTACCAGGTCTCAGGAGCTGACATAGGCTTCCCATGGTCAACCTGGAGAGACATGAGCCGACCATGGACTCACCCAGCTGGTATCCTGTGAGGTTTGATGTCTCTCTCAGGAGGAGAACCAGAACTTCTCTGAGTAAACAAGCTTTGGAGAGCAAATGTGAAGTTAGGCCCTGGCTCTACCAGGCCTTTCTTAGAGCCCATTTTCTTTGTCGGCTAATTGTGTGTGGGGGGGTGGCGGGTGGCTCCAGAGGAGCTGGGGACCCTAACTTTCAGTGATCATTATTATGTGCCAGTAATTCCTAACTTGCCCCTCCATAGCCCCTTCCTGTAGCCAGAGACTGCTGTGACACCAAGACTTGAACCCTGCTCACTGACTCCAGTGTGACACTTTCCCCCCAGTGCCTGGCCTTTCCCTGAAATGGCTGTTAGAAAACAAGAGAAGAATCCTGTTCTGAGTAACACAAACCCTCTGACCTGTGACCTTAGACTGACATATCAACATTCATTCACTCCACTAATATCTATCGTACACCCACTCTGACCAAGCTTTGTGGGAAATTCCTGGAACATGGAAACAGACAGGGAATGCCCTGCCTTCACAGAGCTCATCATCGGGGACCTTCTAAAGAGGCCCCTTTCTGGGGTCATGGCCCACTCCTGGCCCCAACCCCCAAGGTCAAGCCCAAGTAAGATTCATCTCTGTGGGACCAGCTGAACCTATGTCTGTAGGCAGAGGTCACCCTGGCTTCCCAGGTGACAATCTCTGATGCAATAGCTCCCTCAAAATCAGCATTTGACCCTGGTGGCAGAGAAAGAAACTGAGGCTTAGGGCAGGGTAAAGAATCATCCATCTTTCACAGGTCACACTTGAGATCACATCTCTGTCCAGTGCTCAGGCCTGTATTTTCCCTCCTCTGTGCCGCAGGAACCCTCCAGCTCTTGTTCCCTGATTCATATGTCTGCACAGCAGCCCACTCCTGGCAGCTGCAGGCTTCCCAGAGCTCTAGAGGAAGTAGCCTGTGGAGGGGACAGGTGGACTGGGCACATGTAACCTGCAGGATGCTGGGACAGAGGCCACTGAGAGAGAAGCCAGCCTGGCTTCCTCTGAGCCTCAAGGGCCTCCTTGTCTGAGTTCAACGTCTGTCCATGTCCCCTTGCCAGCCCCCTCCCTTTTCTGGGTTCCTGCCACAGCCCCACATGGGCCCAGAAGGCCCAGCCCCCGGGGCACCCCTCCCATCCCACAAAAATGCCATCCCTAGCCCACAACACTAGGGTCTGTAAGAGTCCAGGGAACAATGGAAGCTTTCACAGCGACAGGAAAAGGCCTCAGGAAAACCCTGGGGAGGGGGCTGGGAGTTAGATAGCGAGGAGAAGACAGAGAGGAGGGGGGAGACACAAGAGAAGCCTGGGAGAAAAGGACATGCCTCTGCCGGGTGACAAGGAAGAGCGGGACAATGGGTGACATCAAGAAGGAAGGGATACATGTTGGAAATGCTGAGGCTCGAGAGACCACAGGACCCCAAGAGCTCCCCAGGACCCAGTGGTTCAAAGATACCCTGGCATCCCAAATGCCTTCAGGCTGTGTCATGTACCATAGAAGCAGAACTCTCTCTCCAAATCCTCATGCAGGGGGAGTAATCTTGGGCGAAACTCTCTGGAAAGCCAGGACTTCTAACCATGTGCACAGCCACTCCCTGGCTATCTGTTTCCTGCCTCTGGCTTCCTTCCACTGACCGCAGGGATGGGATTGGGGCTGAGGGCAGGGAGGGGAAGAGGGGCCTGTGCAGAGGGGCAGAATCACAGGCAAAAGACTCAAGCTCCTCCCTGTGACTTCAGACTTAGGCCATAGTAGTGCAGAGAGGGGTGGATGGGAGACTCGCAGCTACCCTGTAGCTGGCTGGTGACTGTAGGCCACTCTCAGTGAGAGTCTAAATCCCTGTGTCCTTGTACCTCTAGCAGGTCCTTTGTTCCAATGATTCCCTTCTTTCCTGCTGCAGCTATGACGACTCCAGCTCAGCTAGGCAGTCCCCAACTCTTGGTGGCCACTTCAACTTTGAAGTGCCCCATACAACAGGATAGAACTGATGTGCAGAAGACAATTAGCCCCCTTCCCATTTAGCCCCAGGTGATCTAACCTTAGCTTTCATTAACTCTTCCTATTAAACCTATATTTAAAATTTAAAAACAAAATCAACATCTTGCCAGTTTGGTACCCTAGAGTGCTAATGCTTTTCCACTATCCTTCAAGGGAAAACTCAAAGCCACCCCTTCCAATCTCCCTGGGGCTAACTGGCCTTCAAGTACCCTCACTCTATTGTGCCATGTTAGTGGCTAGCTGAGAACCTCCTAGAGAAGGCTGGACTCCAAGGGACTGTGTGGTCTGGGTCATGTCCTTCTCTAAACCCAACCCTACCATGCCAAACTCTAGAGTTTATCTCAAATTTAAAGACATTTTGCAAACTTTCCTGGCTCACCATAGTGTGCATGCATGTGTGCATCCGTCTCTGCAAGGGACCTCCTGCTTCTCCCACAAATGGCTAGAGAAGCCCTGGGCATGAGGTAACAAGCAGAGGTATAAAGGGCACAGCTCTCTCAGACAGGAGACCTGGAGAGAGGCTAGGCCGGCCCTGGGCAAGGCACTGCTCACTCTTAAGATGTCTATTTGACATCTCTCTTCTATGCTCCTCTTGAGGTCTTCCCTGGAAGGCCTGCTTGCATGTGGCCAGGAGGAGCATGTCCATCTGACTGGAGGGAGGCTCTGCTCAGTCCTGGGGGCCGGCAAGTATCTGTGTAAGAGGTGAAAAGGCTACAGGCTACAGTGAGACTCTGGGTATGAAGGCTACAGACAGCTGTGGGAGGAGGGGACAATGAGCTCAGCTCAAAATAGCAATGGGGGAAGGGTGTGGAGGTGGCCAAGTGCCAAAAAAAGAGATCTGCTCCACCCTGGATGGGGAACGCTGAAGTCAGCTGTTTGGGGAAGCTCTGACTGCTGGCTGCCTGGCTTGCCTTTCCATCCTCAGTTCTAGGCTCCCATCAATCATCTCTTCACCTGGATAGCTGGCAGAAGCAAGCTTTTTGCCTCACACCTGTGAGTGGTGGCATTCTGGGCCTACAGGAGACCTGAGAGCCACAGGCAACTGATGGTACTGAGTTTAGCAGAGGCCAGTTATACACCAGATTTGTAGCTTCACAGTGACTGTTTCCAGCTGTGGAGTCAAAAGCCCAGAGAGGCTATCACCTGTCTAAGGTCACTAAGGAGAAAGGAGAGGACGGCCTTGAACTCCGGACCTTTGACTATTGTCTGACTCCACCACTGAGGTGTGAGGTACACTTGTGCCGATGCAAATGGACAGAGTAGGAGTTAAGAAGTCCCTGTAGCCAGCCCTCGCATCTGCAGCTCTTCCCGGGTATCAGGGTATCATTTCTCTGGTGTTAAAAAATGAGAGAAGCGGGTATGAGGTGCCACATGGGTAACACACCACTTCTTCAGGAGAGGTGATGAGCTTCTCTCCTATCTACTATCCAGGAGGCCACAACAGGAAGCAAGGCTGACGATCCCCACCCATACCCTGCTTCTGTATCTGAGGGCTGGACCATGGCTGCAGAACTGACCCTTTCTCCTTGTCCTCCAGGGCAAAGTGCTTGCTGCATGTAGCTCTGCAGGCCAAAGGATGGAGCCCTCCACAGATGGTCAGTTTCCTGACGCCAGCTTCTCCCCAGGAGCTGATCCATAACTCCCATAGACGAGGAATGCAAGGCACAAAGAGGGTGGCAGATCATTCAAGGTCACACAGCCAACAGGTAGCAGAGCTGGGATCCAAACCCACACTGGACTTCTCCCATTGTATTGCGTGTTTCTTGCAGTCTCATTTTCCCGCTAGTCTCCTTGCCCTTGTCTGTTAGCAACCTCATCCATTCCACAAGAATCCAGAGGAGGAAGGCGAGGAACCCATCACAGAGGTCAGGGCTGGTGGGCAACTCTGGTCTTCTTAGACTCAGCATCCACCTCAGTCCCATAACCTGGCATGTTGTGTCTCCTGGTGACATCTAAAGGAAGCTGCACTTTCATCTAGAAACTTCCCTGACTGCCTTGGTCTCTCCCATCTCATGGAGGCCCCCATGCAGCTCCAGGACTTACTGTAGGCTGCTGAGTCATAGGTGTATACACACTCTCGCACACAGCTCATTTGCACGTTTGCAGGTATGCAAGCATAGGCCTGCTCTCATGCCGTTCCTCACCCAGAAGACCTGTGACTTCAGAGTTAGCATCCCCTCAGGGCTGGGTGCTGGCTGTCACTCCGAACCAGCATGGCCACCCTGCCACGCTCTGAGGTAAGTGTTTTAACCCCTTTTCCTATTCTGAAGCCAAGCCTCTTTTCTTTCACAGGGCTTTGAAATCAGCTCTTGTCTTTCTGACCCCAGGAACCCTAGCTCAGAATGTGGAGGATGGATGCTCTGTTCTATTCATGCCCAAGCTGCACTGAGGCATCATGGTAACAGTACAGGCCCCACCCCTGAAGTCCCTGAATCTTCATCTCCAACTCTTTGGGGTCTGCTGCTAGTCTGGGGTCCCACTTTGAGGAGGGTCCAGAGCACAGTGAGGGGAAGTCGGAGTGTGAAATTCTGTCCTTTTGCTGCCCTAGGTACCCATTCTATAGCCCAGGAAATAAGCCTCAGAGAAGGCAAGCCACCTTCTCAAGTCACACAGGAAGTTATGAGTGAGAGCCAGGAATGGAGTCTGGGATCCTCTGCCCAGAAGCTGGGCAGGTTGCAGGTTTGAAAGTGACAGCCTGGGACTAGATGGATGGTCCAGCTCTACGGTACCAGACTGACAGGGGTGGTGAGTGGGGGAGGGAGGGCTAGCTCCCTGGCCAAGCCCCAAACCTGTGAGTCCACAGCATCTGGAAACAATCATAGGTACAATATTTGTAGTGCAGACCTGGCTGCTAGGTCCTGCAGCAGTCCATTCAGAAAGCAGAGGAATGGGGCAGCCACACCTCTTGCCCCCACCTCCCCACCAGTGTTTGCCTTGGCATCAGCATATGTGGCTCCCGATAGGCTCAGTTGTTGGGAACAGTCAGCCTGAGCTACAGACATGGAGCCTGATGGCCAGAGTGGGTGCTCCAGGGTGCTCCAGAGTGCTCCAGAGCCCAGACAGAAGTCAGGCGGCTCCAGCTCAACTCCTTACCCTGCCTGCCACATCTATGGCTTACAACTTAGCTTCCTGGGGCCTCAGTTTCTCTGTAGAGTCTATCAAAGCTGGCCTGGCTGCTTCTTATGTAGTAGCATGTGTAGCATGTGTCTGACTACCAATTACCAGTTGTCTTCTGTAAGTCAGTGGTGACCACACAGGCACCTGGAAAGAGCTACGCTATAGTCACACAATGACTGGGTGTGTTTTTCCCTGCCTACTTTACAACACAGCACTCACACTCTCAACCAGAATGTGCAGGGATGCCCGAGAGATGGGGCCCTGGAATCGGACACCCCCACCCCTGTGAGTTTACAGCCACCAGACGAGGACTCTGACTCTGAGCAGAACCCACATTTCAGGGTATTTTGAGACGATTCAACCCTCCCCAGAATCTGAAATTTTATGACTTTGTCATGTTCCTTACCTCCTTCCTGATCCCAACACACTCACCACCACACTCTGTGGTCCATGGCTCAGTTTCCCCATCTGTCAGCAAGTGCGGGAGTAGGGGCTTGAAGTCAGGAAGATCAATGCTGCACCTGGGTGCTTACCCCAAAGTGTTTTCCACCAGGGTTTTACCTAGTGTCTGCCCCTGAACATGGAAGGCAAGTGCGGCAGGATGCCAACAAAGATCCTTCTGGAATAAATGTCCCACCAATAGACAGCACTCAGGCTTGAGCAACAGATGGGTTGGGGGCCATGGGTAGCCCTGGCCATGGTTTCTCTCTTCCTCCTCCTGGCCTGTCACTCACACCAACTAGCTCCGCTGATGGCTCATGAGTATTGTGCCGTGAGAGCACGACCCCAGCTGCAGCCATGCTTTAGAATCATGATTCTTCCTCCTGGAAGCCCTCCTATCCAGCTCTCAGGGTACACACCCCTTCCCCATGGCCCCCTCCAGACCTTGCACCTGTGCCTGTCTGCAGGCAGTATGCCCAGGATCCTGTACTTCTCCCTCTTTGGGGACAGCATGGCTCTGGCACAAAGCAGGCAGCGCCAGTGCAAAGTGGCCACGGGCATCTACCATCCCCTAAACTGAGAAGCCAGAGGAGAGGGCTGGGGGTGGAGTAGCACAGAAGGGGGTGGTAGTGGCCTGGTAACTTCCTGGACAATCATGCTGGCCGATGTTCCTAGTTCTCAGTGTGGCTATTGTCCCTGCTGGCCCAGAGAGCTGGCTCAATAGGGCCTCTGTCCCTTCCCAAGCAGGCCATCCTGGCTTGGTGGCATCCCACCAGGCAGCTGGGAGGCGAGATCCGACACTTCCTGTCCCCACTGCACATGTTGGGGTATTGGGGGAAGGGGGTTCTCAGACAAGCACCCATCTGTGTTCCCTAGAGTAGAACTGCCCAGCTTGAGACAGAGGCAGTGAGAAAAGGGTCAGTGGTGCCGGGAACATTCTTAATTGTGGGTGTCAGCTTCTCTCAGGCAGCCTGAACGCTCTCTGAGCTGGAGCCATCAGGTTTAGAACCTCCTTGCTTGGATATTTGTCCTTAGGGCCTTTCGCTCTTCCCTCTGCCAAGAATGACCACGCCCCACATCACCAAACATTTTCTCCCTGATTCATTTGTCTCCACTCAAGTTGCCACATCCTCAGAGAGGTGGTCCCTGACAACCCTGTTGTTTGAACATAACTTATATCCTGGTGTCCCTGACTATTTCTTTGCTGTCACCCCACAGGAATGTGAACTGCACTTTCCTTGTCTTCCTTGTTCACAGTGGGCCATGCCAGACACACAGTAGGAGCTTCATAAATACACAATGAATGAACACTTGATCACTAACTCGCCCATCAAAGGACATGCTGGGGAAGAGCAGGAGCCTGTGTTTTGGGTGGTGAGAAAGTGTCAGGGGAGCCAGAGAAAGTCACTGCGGTTGGAGCAGAGCTGGGTGGCAGGAAACATGAGGATGAAGGCCTTTGAGGGCAAAGGCCAAGCTTCAGGGGCCCCAGGACTCCAACACAAGGCTAGGTTTTAGCCCAGGAGCCATGGGAAGCCACGGTGGGTTTCAGATGGGTACGGACAGGTCTCTGTGGCCACATGAGGCAGACAGATGCTGGCAGGCAGAGAGACAGTGGGGATTAAGAAGTCTGAAGTAGCACTTTGCAGGCAAGCTCCTCTGTGCCAGTGATGCAGGTAGAGCCTGGTCACGGCTATGCCTTTCTCCAGCAGAGATGGATGGAAGAGGTCTGGCCAAGTCTGGAGCAAGAACAGCATATGGGACAACCATATAATGATAGGACTGACAGGTCTGCCCCAAAGCTAGTCTAAAGGCGGGGCTGGGCACTCTGGTGCGGTTCTCTATTTACACAGATGCAGACTCTTTCCCTAGTAGGTGAGCCAGAAGAGCATGTGCAGCAGCCTAAGGCAGGCCTTGGGGTTTCAAACTACCTGCCAGGCCCCAGGAAGGAGGGATGAATGAAGAAAAGGCTGAGCCCCAAACAGAAGCAGCCCAGGAGGACAAGTGAAACCAGAGCCAGGACAGAAAGTCCAGGATTCCAGCCATCAGGCACCTAGTAGACACAAGGCACAGACCGGTCACAGGCATCATCACTTCCCACGGGTCCTCCACACAGTAGAGGTGCTGTGGCCAGAGGCCTGGCTCCTTTAGCAGCACCAAAGCCCTGAGTAGCAGGATGAAGTTCAGTCACTCACTGCTGGGCAGAGAGTGAGACAGAGGGACTGTTGGCCTCCCCTACATTTCTAAGAGCCATGCTTTGAGAGGGCTTGCTGTTCTGGGACTCTGCCACAGTCTCTGAGGCTCCTGCCTCCAGAGGCCTGCTGCCACACCCCACGAAGGCCTCTGATGTATTTATGCTTTCCTAGTGCCAGGGCTGTCCCCAGCAGGTCTTGTGTCCCCAGTTCCTGCAACTTGCCCACATGTGCCATGACTGGTCCTCACTGTCTGTCCCATCTTGGCTGTGTTCCCAGTGGTCTAAAAAGCAAAGATCCCAGGAGTTTGTATGCCACCTGGGGATGGTGGTGAGCAGACCAGGGAGCAGGTGCTCTGTCCAGATAGGCCCTGAATCTGTACGCAGGCCAGGCTGGGCAGCAAGGAGCGGAGGGAGGAAAGCATGAGAGAATTTATCCCTCACACCTCATGAAGACCCAGATCCTCCTGTTAAGTCAAATGACAGGAAATGAATGGCTGAGAGTGGCCAAGAAAAGGGCAGTGGCTCTAACCAACTGCAGGATTGTCAGGGGACCAGTTGAAGCTTCTGCCTCACCTCTAGCTCCTAGGTAGGCAGCAGGCACACAGCACAGTCCTGGCCCTGTTGTAATATGCACAGGCCTGGCACGAGGAGCATGCACTATCACCATCACCATCACCATGACCACCACCACAACCATCCCCCACCTCCCTACTCCCCCACCCTGTGACCTGCCCCACCTCAGGAGTTCTGTGCATATGTGCATCTCCACAGCCAAGGTGGGCTGAGGGTGGTTCTACCAGCCATAAGCAGCTCTGGATTTCTAAAAATGGCAAAAAAAAGCCACATGGGAAATAAGGAGCATTGTGCAGAAGGAGGAAAGAAACCACAGTTATTCCATCTCTCTTGGAAAAAATGAAAATGTCTCCTGTTTCCCTACCATGAGCTGTTTGTGGCCCCACAAAGGAGTGGCCACTGCTCATCTAGTGGCTTTCAACCTCTCATCCAGTGATGGCAAATGAAAACAGATCTCTTCATGCACAGCCCTAGGGACCAGGGTTTGAATGCCAATGCCACTGAACAGCAGCAAGAGTAGAGGGGAATTTCTGCATCTCTGAGTCTTAGGCGGACTCATTCCAGTGGGGAGAACAACAATTAGGCTCACTGAAAGCAAATGCTTGGCGTATGGTTGGAATTCAGTGTATAGTAGTCATCATGATCACCACTACCATCATCATCACCACCATCAACATCATCATTACCATCATTGCAATCATTATTATCATGATTATCATCATCATCATAACTGATATCACCACTACCACCATCACCAACACCATCATTACCACTACAACCTCATCACATCTTTATCATCATCACCACCACCACCATCATCATCATCACCATTACCAATGTGCCTAGTACTTCCCATATCCTTAGACTCTTCCTCCTATACTTTGATAGCCTTTTCAAAACCCAGGTTTTCTGAAAGCATAATTTCACCCCTAAAGTGACTATAAAGATAGCCACCCAGTTTCCTTCTGCAAACACAACCTCTTACCAAGGCAGGCTTTGTGCCAAGATTGCTAAGTTGGTAGGCATGAGGGTAGTCTCTGCTCCTTCTCAATGTGCTAGGTTTGTCCTTACAAGATCTTGCTGAATCCTCATGGTCATTCTGTGAGTCACATTCCACTGTCCCTCAGCAGGAAAGAAACCAGAGAGGTGCAGGGACATTTTCAAGGTCAAACAGAGAGGGAGGGACATTTGCAACACACCTTCTATGTCATGGCTCCAGGCTTGACATTCTAGCACAACAGAGATGGGACACCAGTCCTTATGCATAAGTGTGTGATCTAACTGGCCTGAAAATGACCTGGGGTTAGAGTCACATGGGGGCTGAGAGAGTCCTCCTGGGCTTGGTGCAGTCACCAGGCTACAGGTGGTAGGTGTCAAATCCTGGAGGTAGGGATGGTTTCTGTTACCTTAGAGGGACCGAAGGTCATCTGGGTCCAACAGAAACAGGATGGTTCTGTGCAAAAAGCCAGGCCTGGGTATAGCTAGCTGGAAAAGACCACACAAATAACAGCTGGGAGACAGGGTGCCATTCCCACTGAGCAGTTGGGAATGGGTCTCTGCTCTCCACTTGGAGTCAGGTGTGTTTGTCAAGGCAGAGTTGGAGAGGTCTTTGTATGGTAAAGCCCCTCATGCTGAAGCCTAATCTGCTACTCTGGGCACCACAGCTCTGCCATGGGATGCGCAGATACAAAACACAATCAAGAGATGCTGCTGCGCCTCTGCACTGTCCTTGCGGCACGGCGGAAGGTGCCCCTCACAGTCGCTCTATCTTTCACTCCTCCTCTGTAGTGTCAGGAGTGGAGTTCTATAGGGTCTCTGCTCTCCCCACTTTCACTGTTCCCCAAGGTAGGATGGAGCGGCCTGTGTCCATGCTCATACAACCACTACCTTGTCTCAAGAAGTCAAAAGCCAGACCCTGGGCTCCAGTAGCCATTGGCCAAGATGGGCTGACAGATCATCGCAGAGTTGCTGAGTTTAGACTCTGACATTGTGTTAAGGCCACAACAGCACCATATCTTGGGATGGTGACATACTACACTCAGGCAGGAGACTTCATCCCCAAAATGAGAGCCCATGAGAACCCAGACACTTATGTGAGGCTTAGAATGATAGAACTCAGGTATGGACAGATCAGAGAGCCTCAGACCTAAAATCACACAATCCACAGACAGCCCTGAGAGCCAGAGCCATCTGGAAGGAAGCCTGCTTCCAAATCACAAGCCCTAAGGCTACATGGACCAGGATTCTAGGATGGAGCACAGGCATGAAGGAGTAGGAGCCCTGGGGACCTTAGAAGGACATGTAAATATGTAGCTTGCTCACCCGTGGATCCTCTCATCCGGGCACATACCAGTTCACACTGGGTACTGTACTTTTGCCCAGCTGCCCATCACAATTGCTTGAACATCTAGACAAATCTGTGTGTCTAGGCTTCCCCAGTCCACATGTGCATTACCCCCAAAATAAACAAGATAAAATATCCCAGGCACTCCTAAGGGGAAATCCAAGATGAGCATCATTAATTGGGTTCAACCACTCTTTCCTGTTAAAGGGAAACAGAGACAACAAACAACTGGGCCAAGGACACACAGCAGTGTTCCCCAGACTCTGCACCAAGGTACCTCCTAGCCTCTCCTTCTAGCCTCCTTCTCAGACCCCTCTAGCTCCAGGGTTTCTGTTGCCTCCCTAGAGGAACCTCTGCCTTGGGGTGCTTCTAGAATCCTAGGTACCAAGAAGGCCAGAACAGAATGAGACACACGGATCTTCTCGGCTTCAAGACAGTCTTTGGCCCCACACATGAGCAATGACTACCAAATGGCTTCTTCCAGGAGGGTCATCAGGGTCCTTAAGGCCAATCCTCACTCTTAAGAAGCCTGTAATAGAGAGAAGCTTTGGGAATAGCAGTTAAAATCCAGGATTTCTGCTGTGACAGCCTGGGCCCAGCTGTAACTTTGATAAATGGTGTGACCTCTCTTGTCTAGAGCTCCAGGTATATCCAACCTGCAATCTGTGAGGTACACACACCCCAGGAAAGCTTCAAATGCGGATCTACTTAAAACCATTAATTTCCCTGCATTATGAGGATGTGTGAGGGTGTGTGTTTTGGTAACTCAGTTTTGTGAATGGTCTTCAGCATGGCCTTTGTCCATGACAATGCTGTGTCATAATGGTAAAAGACAGGCATACCTGGACAGTCTCAGAGTGGGAGGCTGGACAGAGACCTCTGCTGCCCCCTCCCTGGCCTGTGTAGGACTTCACACAGCAAGCCCACCATTTTAAGGGTTGGAAGCCCTCCATGTCCTTAACGGTGTGTTCCTGACTGATTGATTAGGTCATGTCAGCAGTCTCATCCAAACACTCCCACTGTTCTATTGGCCCTTTGCCCTGTCTGGTGTCCATGGAGACTTCCTGGGTACAAATGCCTTTGGTTTGCTCAGAGGAAGCCCCATCTTCCCACACCGAGCCGAGGGTGCTCCCCCAACCTTGTCCTGTCCCAGATCTGGTGGCCTTGTTGACTCCCAAGCCAATCGGGGTAGCCCAAGCACTTTCAGTGCCTTTGCCCATCCTTCCTCCCCCCACCCCCACCCCAGTCTAACACCCTCTGGATCAAAAGCAGGCTGGCATGTGAGTTTCCTGTAACTAGATGGGAATTCCTAGACAAGACCCCTATCAGGCTGTAGAAGGAAGGCCCACTATGTGGACTCCAGGACAAGCAAAGTAGGGGCACTGTACTGTAAGACAGGAAACTCCTGAACTCCAGTGTGGCCAGGAATGATCCAGAAAACCTAAGACCACATGGACTCTGCTGCTGCAGGAAATTGAACCTGCGTCTTTACACATGCTAGGTGGAGCTCTACCACTGAGTCGCACCCTCAACCTGAGCTTGCATTTCTGCTGAAGTAGTGGCTGCTTCAAGTACAACACTTCCTTGAACAGTCCCAAGATAAACACAAGTCATGTGAGAAGCATAGGACAAGAGCCTGGCACTGGGGACCCTCCATGGTCCCAGCATTCAGCAGGCACAGCAGGAGCAATCAAAGGAGGCTGACTGGAGAAGGGGGTCCAGTCCAAGGATACTGCTGTGGTTTGGATATAGTTTGAATGTCCCCCAATGGTCCTGCGCTGAGAGTTCAGTCCCAAAGGCTGAGGCAGGAGGAGGTGGTACAAGCCAGGAAGAGGTCCCTAGCTCACTGGGATATAAGGCACCACAAGGGTTTTCATGTGACTCCTTGGTGGTTACCTCCAGAGAGTGCTTATAAAAGTGGGAGCCAGCCCTTGCCTCTCTCCCCTGTTCTGTACTGAATCACTCACTTGCTCTCATGTGTATTCCCACCACCTGCCGTGCAGCCATGCAGCCATGCAGCCATGCAGCCAAGGGGTGGCCCCAGCCTGAGTCCGAGCTAAACCATTCAGTGGAAGCTCCAGGATCTATTAATAAACCCCTTTAGGAAGTCAGCTTGGGTCAGGCACTTTATGACAATGACAACATGCTGACTGACACAGATGCTTTTGCTCTGTTCCCCAGGCCTTGCAAGCTGCTCAAGGCTTGGGGTAAGTCCTCCTTTCAGGCTCTGCCCTAAACCCTGCCCCTCGGGATCTAGGAGATGAAGCACTGATCATGGAGACATGGAGCCACTGGGGGCTCCTTGCAGCATGTGATGCTTAAACAGAGAACCACTGGCTGAGGATGTGAAACTGGCTCCACAGCTCCTTCCTGTCACATGTCCTGCACCACACCCCTCCTCCTTCACTCTCGTGCCACCTCTGCAGCTGCCCCCTCGTGTCTGTGCTGGGTAGGGTGAGCCCTAACAAACCCAACCCTCCACTGGAGCCAGTAGGAGCCGAGATCCAGCTCCCATTAGCCCTCTTCCAGGAATACCACTCTAGGTAGAACAGATCCCTTGAACCTCATCCAGGAATCTCTCCCAGCATGGTTCCAAATACTTGGAACTATCCCCTGTTCCTCTCAAGCTCCTGAGGAAACACAGCTTTGTCACCTGGCCCCCTGCAGCCCATCCCAGAAGTAGCCCCTTCTGTGGGCAGAGGGTGGGAGGGGGAGCCCAGAGTCCTCTGGGGACCCCACAGCTCTGGGGCACACTCTAGACTTTGGGACACAGTTTGACAGAGCTGACTTGCAGTCTAAAAATGATGAGAGCCACTTAGAGACTTAATGTAAGTGCCCAGAGAATGCAGGAGGTGCTTCAGGTAACGATGGCCTCCAGGCATGCTCTGAGGTCAGACTTTTCAGTATCCTTCCTAGAAATACAAGACCTGGAAAGACTGGTTCATTTTCCAGAGCTCACAGTTGGGAAGAGGCCACACTAGGGTAGTATGAGGCAGCAGGGGGGGTTCTCAGAAAGGAGGGAGCAAAAGCTGGGACACAACCTGAGTCCTGGGCCCATGAAACTCTAAGTTAAGCAGCAGTCACAGCCCCCAGAAATGTTCCTGAACATTTCTGGGCACTCACGGTATTCCAGGTACTGTGCCAGGAGCTAGAACATCGCAGCCCAGGTCCCCACAGGAAGCTGTCCCAGGCTCCAGAGGAGTCATTCCGACTTGCCCCAGCCCAGGATTCCTCAGGGAAATACAAAATGGTGCTGCTAGCCTCTCTCCTCCCCTTTTCCCCCTCATCCTCCTCCTTCCTTTCCTGCTTCTGGCTCCCATCCTTCTTCCTTCTGCAGATCTTTCTATAAAGTCATCCTAGCTCAGGTTCTGAGGGAAAGCCCTCAGTTTCCCTACCAGCTCACTGGTGGTCCTTTCTGTGTTTTGTTACTATAATAAAATACCTGAAGCTCACACTTCATGAAGAAAATGGGTTTATTGAACCCACCATTTTGGCTAACAGTCCAAACATCAAGTCCTTTGAAGCTCCCATGGAAAGGGATAGCAATACTAGAAAGACCAAGCGGTCACCTGTCAAAGGGAGAAGCCTGCTCTTTCATAATAAGCCCTTCCCAAGACATAACCAGAGTCCCAGAAGAGTCACTTCCTTTCCTTCCAAAGACTTAACCACCTCCCATACCGCCAGCCTCTTAGAGCCCAGCCACCTCTCCACCTTCCTCCACCAACACTATGGGAGGCAAGCTCCCTACACATGAGCCCTTGAGAGGCACACTCAAACCAAGTCCAAGCCACAACAGTTCTAGACTGACCAGAGGTTTTAAACCTTTCAGCCTGAGAACCTTCCCTCTTATTGAAGGTGCTCACAAGTAGAGGGAAGGGGCTGGGCTCAATGAGTGGCTAACCCCTTTCAGCTCTCCATGCCACTCAGCTTGGAAGCTCTAAGAAACTTCTAGTTCCTGACCTAAGTTCTGCAAGGGAAACTCCACAGATCCACAGTCCCTCTCTGTCTGTCCTCTGGGCAGCTCCACCCACTCTGACCTCAGGGAATATCCAAACCTGTTGCCAGGTCAGGACTGGAATGAGGGGTTGACAACCCAAGCCTGGGTCAGACATGGCTGGTCACCCCTGCTTATTGCCTTTAAACACCCAAACCCTCAGGGACTGGCTCCTCGGGCCTGTGGTGAGGGGCAAGGCTGGGGCTCAAGGGCAGTGGAGGCAGGATAGGCAGAAGGGCCAATGCCCCTCCCCTAGTAAGACCCTGAAACTATTTACATCCTAAGGTTTCAGCTGTGCTGGGATCTGAGCCTCTCTCTGCTCTATTTTTCTTTTTCTTTTGCAATCTCTAAGAAACCCGAGCTGCCAGCAGGGAGGGGATGATGGTTCTGCTCCGTCTGACATCTGGATCACATTAGCAGCCAGGCGTGCTGACTCAGGACCGTGCTCCCCTGGGCTCCAGCCCTTAGCTGGACAAGGAGGCACAGGTGACAACCCTCTGGACCTCCCTCAAGACAGGGACCACCACTCATCAAGAAGGTCTTGGGAGTAGGGGAGGTTACAGGCTGGGAGAATTTCTGCATCTAGGTTAGGGCTTGCAGGGTGGCTGCCAGGCTTGGCATGGCTGGGAAGAGGGAGATCTTAGAGAAAGGACACTGGGTCTTGAGTTCCTAACACAACCTCCAAGTCAACAGAAAGGCAGGGCCAAATTGCAGATGTGAAGTGGCTCAGAGAGGTTAGGCAACTTATCCAGTGTTGCATACACTGTAGAGCAACATACAGAACGATGGCTTTAACTTGGCCTTTTAGCTCATAAATGCAGGGCTCTTTTCTTTTTCCTAATGGAATCCCTTACTAACATCAGAATCCTTACTGATGGCATGAAGACCCTGTGTGTGTCCCTGTAATCAGCAAGACCATCTAATTGCAAGAAGTCACCAGCCCCTCTTAGGGTTAACTGATGATTTTCATGCCTGTAGGTACTTACTTGTTCTTTTGTGTGGCCCTTCCTTTATAAGTTACTAAAAATTATATTTTCTAACTGTGTTAGTGTAAACACCCAGGATAGAATCTAATTACATATTTATTGTTATTATTATATGTATTTCCTTTCATGGTCTTAAAACACATAAGAACCATTTCTATGGTTCTGTGGTAGCCAGGAGGGATCCCTTGGCTCTTCTTCAAGTGTAATGCTTCCTGATTCCTACTATGTTGCAATGTACCCAGCCTCTGAGCCCCAAACGGGCCCTTTCTTCCTCATTGCCTGTGGTAGGTAGTCCAGGCTGCCTCACCTTCCACCTCTGCTCCCCCTGCCTTTTCTCTGGTCTCATCACTTTCTACTCACAGGCTGTCTTCTGTAGTCCAGGTCCAACCTGCCCCAGAATGATCTTTCAGAATGTTAATATGAGCCTGTTACCCAAACCCAGGTGGCTTCCCTGCCTGCAACACTAAGCCCAGGGTTACAGCCTGGCATGTAGGCCCTCACCACCTGCTCTGACCACACCTCCCACCTCTCCTCTGGGAGTGCCAGCTGTGAACAAGGGCATGCAATGTCCAGAGAGGCCTGGGATGCCTTCCCTCTCTGGTCTAGCTCCTGGCCTCTGAAACCTCCCACGGTGTCACAGGCAGAGTGGGACAGACTTTAGCCACACTGCCACGGCTGTGTCGATCCCAGAAGCATGCCTGCACCCAACAGACACGTAGGAAGGTTGCATTTGTACTCCCTACTACAAATACACAGGCCAAGCTGGAAGGACTGGAGGCTCAGATCCCCATTAGGCTGCAGATGTCAACACCAGGCACCCAGATGACCCTGCAGGCCGTTAACAGGTACCGCCTAGGCCTCCCCTGCAGACAATAGGTGTCTACTGCTACTCTGACCTCTCTGCTTTACCAGGCAGCAGACCCCTTAAGGCTGGCCTCATGGTGAGTTATGGCACATCAACCGTTAGGATGGGCAGGTGTGGTGGCTTATCCTCTCCTTCCAGCAGCCCCTCTCTTTTAAAGATCTCGGATCTTGCCAGGTGTAATGGCACCAACCTTTAATTCCAGGACTCAGAAGGCATAGGCAGGCAGATCTCTTGAGTTCGAGGCCAGAATGATCTACAGAGTGTGTTCCAGGACAGCCAGAGCTACACAAACAAACAAAAAACAAAACCTCTGATCTTAAAAACAGTGGATGTAGGGCATAAACAAAAAAAGTCTGGACCCTAGACACAGGGGACCTGAATTCCAAGTTTACACAGTTACCAGCTGTGTGACCAGTGGCAAGTTACTTAACTTCCCTGCGCCTTGGTGTTTTGAATGGAAACTGAGGAGAACTATTGTACCTACAGAGAAGGTGAGAGACTTAGGGGTTATTGGATGGTGACTTTACTATTTACCTTCAGGCTTCAAAGCATCCACATCACTGCACACACCCAAAGTCAGGGACTACAGGGCTGTTAGTTTATTTTTCCAAAAACAAACAAACAAAAACGAAACAAAAGTGGCAACACTCCTGGCTCCTAAGTTTTCCTGGACATCTACTAGAGATGGGCCCTGGCACTGCCTCACCCACAAGGTGATGTTCCTTGAGGAGCTGATCTCTATCACTTCTACCTCTGCTCTGGGGACTCCACACTTCTTATAGTACTCAGTACCCTTCACAGTGCCCCCGAGTCATATGAACAGAGCCTTGGAGACTGCTATGCTGTTCTTTTTACTGTATCCTCTTCTTTGTTTGTTTGTTTGATTGTTTGTTTGCTTGCTTTTCTGAGACAGGGTTCCTCTTTCCTCAGCTCTGGCTGTCCTGGAAGTCAATTTGTAGACCAGGCTGGCCTTGAACTCACAGCGATCCACCTGCCTTTGCCTCCCAAGTGCTGGGATTAAAGGTGTGCACTATCACTGCCCACTATGTGTCCTCTTGTTTAAAGTGAGGTTTCATATATCCAAAGCTGTCCTTGAACTTGACATGGAGGATGACGTGGAACTTCCGATCCTCCTGTCTCCCCCTTCTGAGTGCTTAGATTACAGAAGTGAACCATTAGCCCTGGCCTATGAAATGCTGGATATTGAACTCAGAGCTTTGTGCATCTTAGGCAAGCATTCTACCAACTGAGCTACAACCCCAGCTCCTCTAGCCTTTTTTTTCTTTTTCTTTTTTCTTTTTTTATTATGCCTAGTGTTCTGCCTGCATGTATGCCTGAGGGCCAGAAGAGGGCACCAGATCTCATTTCAGATGGTTGTGAGCCCTCATGTGGTTGCTGGGAACTGACTGAACTCAGGACCTCTGGAAGAGCAGCCAGTGCTCTTAACCACTGAGCCATCTCTCCAGCCCCTCCTCTAGCCTTTTTAAAGTTGAAAAAGAATCAGGTCACACGCTACCAGACCAGAGCCACTGACAGTGAAAATGTTAACTGTGTTCTTCTTGCTGCCTCTGTGAAATGCCAGGGCTCATGGAGAACTCTGGGACCTGGCAAGGTATATTCTACCCCAGTTAAACTAAGAAGAATTCTAAACACATGTGGATCATTCAGAAATTCTTCTATAGAACAAAAGGTAAAAGAACAGAAAGATATTTGAAGAAAAAACAGCAGCCTAAAAGTCCCCAAATCTAATGACAGCCGTACCAATGCAACCAAGCAGCTCAATAGACTCCATGTAGGGTGAACACAGAAACAGACCTGGCACAAGTGAACACCTGAAGGCCCAAACCAGCAGCTCACAGAGCTGTGGAGGAGTGGTATTTCTGCGTGTGGTGCTGGTGAATTAAGATTCATAGTGTAAACCACATCCAACAAGTAGATCATTACATAATAGCATTAAAATCATTATAAAAATCAAAATGTTACACTAGAAAATGAACTCAAAGGACAGAAATAAGAATGAAATAGAGGAATAAAAAGTAATGTATAGAATAAAAACTCATGGTAGAAGTAAATCAAACTAATACCAGTAATACTAAAGGTGAATGGATTAAAGAATCCAATCAAAATGCAGAGATTTTTTTTCAGATTGGTAAGAAAACTTAAAATCCAATCAATTATATGTTATCTCCAGGGGACTCACTTCAGATTCAAATATCTGAATAGATGAAAAACAATCACTAGAAAGCCAGGTATACCACTGTCGGAAAAAAAAAAAGACTTCATGGATTTTTGTTTTGGTTTTATTTTCTTGGAGTGCTAGAGATTGAATCTAAGACCTTGCATGTATGTATTTGACAAGTGCTCTATCACTGAGCTATATATCTCTAGCCCTAATACAGACTTTAAAACAAAAATGAATGTTACTAGAGGGGAAAGCCCAGCATTTTATAATGGTAAAAGGATCAGTTCAGCAGAAAGCTATAACCATTAGAAAGATAGAGCACACCTAATAAGAGAACACCAAAACACACGAAGAAAGATAGACAATGGAAGACAAAGGAGTAATTCAGTAATAACAGTTGGAGACACTGGTATCTGCACTTAATGGATAGAGAACTGGGCAGAACATCAACAAAGCAACAGGAGACATAAACAGCACTGTAAGCCAACATGCCTACCAGACACCCCCACAACACCCCACCCAACCTTCTCACAGGACAGTCTCCAGGCCAGCCACATGCTGAGCTCCAGAACAACCACAATGCATTTGGAAGGAATGGAACAATACAAGGCATGTCCTCTGACCACAGTGGAATAAATTCTGAAATCATCAAAAGCTATTTGGAAAACTCACAAATATGTGACTGTTAAACAACACACTGCTAAATAACCAGTGGGTTCAAAAGGAAAACTCAAGAAAATACTAGGTGGCATATAAAAGACATGGCATACCTAACATGGGATATGGCTCACAGACTATAAACATTTACAATAATGAAAAAAGATGTGCGGGCCTCAGGGGGTAATCCAGCTATCCAAGTGCTTGCCATACAAGAATGAAGACCTGAGTTTAGATCCTTAGAACCCACGTAAAAGTCTGGTGTGGCTGTGTATTTCTATATTCTCTGCACAGAGGAGGAAGAGATTTCCTGGAGCTTGTTGACCAGCCAACCAAGCTGAACTGGTTAACTACAGAGAGAGGTTTGGCTTAAAAAGTACTTGGAGAAGTGATTGAGAAAGACACCAGTTGCCAGCTTTTGGTCTCACATAGGAGTTCACACATACATGCACATAATTCACACACACACACACACACACACACACACACACACACACACACACAC
>LOJH01003574.1:34694-65290 GCA_001685095.1 Ellobius talpinus | reverse complement strand
ATCTGTAATGAAGTCTGGTGCCCTCTTCTGGCCTGTAGGAATACACGCAGACAGAATATTGTATACATAATAAATAAATATTTTTTAAAAACCTCTTTTTTCATAAGCAGCTGTTTAAACAGCCATAAAATTTCTAGAGTACTCTTAATATATAGAAACAGACTTTATGGATTCCGTCCTCAGAAGAGCATTAGATCCAGCTGGAGAAAAGCTACTGCATAGCAAAGCTCTTGCTTTTTAGTTTGTTTTCTCACAGCTCATCCACAAAGACCCTGTCTGAGATCATACTTTATCTGCAGTGTCCAGCAGAGGGGGCACTAGCACATGAATTCTGTGCTGTTGAAGTACTTATATTTAGGATTGGTTTTGTTTCTTTATCTTTGAGGGCTTGTATGCGTGTGTGCATGCATCTTATGCCAAAGTAGCTATGTGGAGGTGAGAGGACAAGCTGAAATGTGGGTTCTTGTCTACCCCTTATTTGGGGGATGCTCTTTCTTGTTTACTGCCACATATTCCAGGCTAGCTGACTCTCCAGCTCCCAGGAATTCTGTTCCTGCCTCCCACCTTGTCAACAGAGCAGTGGAGTTACAGGTGAGGCTGCTGCATCCACCTTTGAAAGTCACTTTACTGAGTCATTCCTAGCCCCATGGTTAATTTTGCATAAAAAGTGGTAGTTTTGTACTTGTATTTATATGTCTTTTTAAAAAATATCTGAACTAGGCTGGGCGGCGGTTCAAGGCTACCCTGGTCTACAAGAGCTAGTTCTAGGACAGGCACCAAAAGCTACAGTGAAACCCTGTCTCGAAAATCCAAAAAAAAATCTGAACTAGGTAGGAATATTTACTGGTTTTTATTAGAGGTGAGAGGATAGCAAAGGAAGTGAGAGGTCTTGCCCTTGAGTAAGAAGCTCTGATGTTCTGTCCAGCCTTCTGAGTAGGTTTTCATCATACCAATGTGTCCGTTACAATTTTCCCAGTTTATTCTCTCTTCTAGTCCTTTGGTTACCAGTTTTTTTATGCCTGTATTTTGGATTATTTTAATAGCTTTTAAAAATATTTTCCTTATTGCTTTCTTTTTATATCCATTTTAAATACTGTTGTCAGTCTGATCTTTGTAAAACACAGTTCTAATCGTTTTATTACTCCTCAGTTCTTGAATCTAGTTGTATCTAACGCTTTGACCTTCAATGCCTGTTAGCACTTTCACCTAATTCTGTTTCCATGCAAAGTACACCGCCGTGGTATTAGTTCTTATGCTGTTTTTCTTCATAGTGAAAGTTTTCTACATACATCTCTACATGTCCACACTGTAGTCACCCTTCAGAATTGAGAGCAAAAGCTACTTCCTATGATGTTTTTTGTTTTTCGATGCGATACTCTGTTTTTCCCAGTGCACACACTGTCTGTGGCTGGAGGCCAGAAGGTGTCACGTGCCCTTGTCTGTCACTCTCCATTTGTTTCTTGTGAGACAGGGTCTCTGCCTGAACCTCAGGCTAGAAGCCAACAAGACCCAGCATTCTTATCCACATCCCTCAGCGCTGGGGTTTGTGGAGGTGCCCAGTTTATTATGTGAGATCTGAACTCTGGTCCTCATGATTGCAGAGCTAGCTTTATTTACCACTGAGACATCTCTTCAGCCCACTAATGCAATTCTATTTACACCACAGGTAGCTGAATCTGGCCCACAGCCTGTCACTTGTGACTCCTTCCTGGTCAGCATGATTTCTGTCCCCCTTCTCATCTTTCTTGTTTTTGACTTAGCAGACTTTGAACTTGTGATCCTCCTGCCTTGGCTTCCTGAGTAGCGCAAGTGGTATTACAAGTGGTCTTACCGTGCCTGGCCTGGGGTTCTTTTCAGAAGTACCCATGATAACAAATATGTCACGTGTCACAACATAATTTGTGGCTAATAGAATAAAACCATATGTTAGAAGGCAGATTAAACATGAAACTTTATTTTAGATGTTTTATCCATGGTAAGTACTTGCTTATTTTACGGAGCTCAGTAAATTTTCCTTTCGATCTTACAATTAAAATGCTTATTTCTAAGCAAAAATGTACACATGAGATCCAGTTTTACAACATAATTTAGCTATATAAAGCTGAAAATTGTTGTTTTAGGGTCAAAACAAAACTGAACTAATGTTAAGTTAAACCACAAAGCTAAAATTCATTCTTAGATACACACACATGTGTTTTTGTGTGTATATCTCACGTATAAACTCATTCAGAAGCCATAGTATGGTCTTTTACTTGTTCAGCATTTTCATCAAGATGGGAAGCACTGAATAAATACTGTAGGAGAAACACTGTACCCAGTGTACACCAGAAGAGGATAAATAAATAAGGATAGATTTTACAAACCTAATTAAGACTACAGATACTTAATTGTACTAGATAGAAGAACTGTAGCCAATGCTGGGTGGTGGTGGATCTCGCCTTTAATCCCAGCACTCAGGAGACAGAAACAGGTGAATCTCTGAGTTGGGAGCCACCTGGTCTACAGAGGAAGTTCCCGGACCCTGTCTTAAAACAAAACAAAACAAACAAAAAAAAACTATAGCCAAGCTCAGTGGCACAAACCTGTAATTCCAGCATTAGGGAAAGTGAAGAAAGAAGGATCAGAAGTTTAGAGCTACCCCTGGTTACACAGCAAAATTAAAGACCAGCCTGGACTATCTGAGATGTTGTACAACAGTAAGCTGATGGAAGACTGGGGGTGTAACTGGATGGTAGAATACTTGGTTAGGTCAAGAGACAAAAACTACATTTCTAAAATTCGTAAATTACCAAAAACCTGCATTTATCATTTACGGTTTATAACGAAAAACTAATTTCATTTTTGTTGGAAGCCTGTTTGGCTAATCGATGATAAGACAAAGTAAAAATTTTAATCTAACTATTATAAGAGTTGAATTGATGTTGTATCTGTGGCTTTTCATCATTTATAAGATAATTTCCTATTGCTCTGCATGTAGTCTTGTATCATTCAAATAAATGACAGTTTTATATAGATAGAAAGTATATCATATTCATGAAAATGTCAGGAAATATAGATTATTTCAATGACAGCTAATGATGTTATATTTTCTCATATACTGCTAAATTCCTACTAAATTCATGATATTGGATGTGTTTATTTTTTTTAAGATTTAATTTATTATGTATACAGTGTTCTGTCTGTCTGTATGCTTGCTAGCCAGAAGAGGGCACCAGATCTCANTCTGGAAGAGCAGTCAGTGCTCTTAACCTCTGAGCCATCTCTCCAGCCCCCCTGGATGTGTTTAAATAGCAACAGTGAGGTGTTTAATTCTGAAATTTTGCTAAAAATCTTGTCTAGCATTAAGAAGAAAGCATAAAGCAGAGACAAGGATGCACTAAACTGCTGAGATGTTCAAAAACGGGCAGGATGACAAGAGTCCTAGTTGTGCGCAGTGCTGAGAGGGCAAAGACGGTGAGCTAGGGGTACCTTCTCAGAGGAGAGCGATACTGAACTTAAGCCTTATAGATAAATAAAATTACTTTGTGAGTCTTGTTTGTATCTATGTGCTTTTGACCAAATAGACCCAAGTTGGGCAAATTTAAAAAAAAAATTATTCCCAGCCGGCAGTGGTGGTGCATACCCTTAGTCCCAGCACTAGCACTCCGGCAGAGGCAGGCAGATCTCTGTGAGTTCAAGGCCAGCCTGGTCTATAAGAGCTAGTTCCAGGACAGGCTCCGAAGCTACAGAGAAACCCTGTCTCGAAAAAACAAAAACAATTTCCCTTCCAAAATTAGTGCACAATATAGTGTTTGTATTTTTCAACTCCAGAATTTTCTATCTTCCTCTTTCTTTTTTCTTTCCTTTCCTCTCTCCTACTCTCCCTCCTTCCTTCCTTACAGTAATTTCTGTCTCTAATTTGTTGAGATAATTTGGTCTCTGTTTGATGAGACACTTTGCTCATACTTTTCTTTAGTTCTTTAGAAATGGTTTCTTTTAGTTCTTCAGACATACCTTGTCCATTATGGGTAACATATGTTTTTGCCTGAAAACAGGAGATTAAAGTCATATCATATAGTAACAACAATGACAAAATCTCAGTTTGTTTGCTTTTTTTAATTTATTTTATTTCATGTGTATTACTGTTTTGCCTGTATGTTTATCTTTATAAGGTTATCAGTCCCCTGGAACTGGAGTCACAGACAGTTGTGAGCTGCCATGTGGGTTCTAGGAATTGAACCCAGGTCCTCTGGAAGAATAGCCCAGTGTTCTTACCCACTGAATCATCTCTCCCCAGCCCCATGCTTTTTAAAAATGTTTAATTACTATTACATATTTTAGTGACCCAGAGCCTTATATGTGCAAAGCATATACTATTCCTGAGCTGCATCCCAGCCAGTTTTGATAGTAACTTTTCTGAATTAATTCTATAAGGTTTATGTTCTTTTGTTGCCATTGAAGTCTGTTATCTTAGTTGACAGCTAATGATTTGATGGAGAGATTTATGTAAACATTTGGAGCTAGTGAAGTGTCCCAGACTTGATGACAAAGTGAGTTGTGTTCATGTATCATGCCTGCCTGCAGTACCTCAGACCTACAGTTACAGCTCTGCTAGTTTCTACTCCTGTATCGCTTCAATACATAACAGTAAAGACACCCCAGAGGGCCTGCTTAGGGTCCTCTGGGGTGTCTTTACTGTTATGCCTCAGTTGTATATTTATATGCCCTTCAAGATCCGCTGGAGTGTTTTGGAAATCTGTTTTGATTTTCTATGGGTGTTGGCTAACCTTAAGCTTGTGACCCTCCTGCTTCAGCCTTCCAAATACTAGAGTTACAACTCTGTATCTCCACATTGGCCTTACTTCAGAGCTTTCAAAACTGCCTGCTTAACTTGCTTGCATGCTTACTTGCTTGGAGATAAATTCTCAGGCTCTCCATATATTACCCAGGCTGGTCTCAAACTCCTGGGCTTGAATGATCCTCCTTTCCTGTCCTCTTGGGTGCTGGGCGTAGGCATTTCCCACCATGCCAGGCTATGGTTAGCACACTGTTTACTCCGACTGTTGTGATAAACTAACATCAGTGTCCTGAAAGAAACTTATTCTTGCTTTCCTGTCAATTTTTTTGTTTGTTTCTTTGATGCTCTTCACTAGTTCTTTTATTCTTGCTTTTCATTTCTGAGATCTTTGGCTTTCCTAGTTTTCAACATGTGTTCTTAGGAACATTATTTCCTAAGTTTTGATTGTAGAAGAATGCTTGCTGTTGGTTTTTATCATGGAACACCCACTTGATTTGGTATAGTGTTTCTAGATTTATTTACTTATTTATTTTTGTAGTGCTGGGGATTAAACTGAGGGCCTCACACATGGTAGGCAAGCCTCTCCTATAGAACTGTATTACAGCACAATTAATATATATTCATTTCTATTAACATGTATGGGTGTTTTGCCTGCATGTGTGTTCAATTCCCAGCAACCACACATGGAGGCTCACAACCATCTATAGTAAGGTCTGGAGCCCTCTTCTGGTGCGCAGGAATATATGCAGGCAGAATACTGTATAGATGGGGGGGAGTTCTTTAAAAAAAATAATAGCCTTTTGGGACATGCAATCCTCCTGTCTCTTCCTTCTGAGTATAGGGATTATTGTTATACAACCATACCCAGCCCTTGTTAATTTTAATTTCTTTGAAGTATATTTAAACAATTTTGATTTTATTTAGTGTGAACATATTTTAGTGCTGTAGTGCTTTTGAGGTCAGGACAACTTTCAGAAGTTTGATTCTCCCTACCTGGATTCTGGGAATTGAATTCAGTTTCTAGACTTGGAAGTAAGCATCTTTATCCATTGAGTCATCTTATCACTTTCGATAGTCTTAATTTCTGATATGGTGAACCTGTCTATATAGACACAAGGTCTTTTATGTCCTCAATAATTTAAGGAGTGTAAAAAGATCTTGAAAGAAATTACATTCTGTTGGAGTAGTGGTTCTCAGCCTTCCTAAGTGTGCTATGGTGATTCCTCAATGATAAAATTATTTTCATTGCTACTTCATAATTGTAATTTTGCTACTGTTAGGAACCATAGTGTAAATATCTTTGTTTTTCAGTGGTCTTAGGTGGCCCCTGTGAAGGGGTTGTTGGTCCACATGTAGGAAACCGCTGTTCTAAGGTGTGTCTAGGCTCAGCGCTTGGTGAGCTTTGTACTCTAGCAGTTGAACTTGCTCTTGAAAACTTTTTTCTTACCTCCATCCTATTCAGTCCTTCTCAAATTCATATTACATACATTTTAGGCAAGCGTTCTACTGTTGAATTAGCCTGTTGTCCTGGAGCAGTGGAATACTGCAGAGTAGACAAGATTCCAGTTCCTACTGTGTCCCTAAGCCAAGCATCTTGTCTGTGCTCCTGCATTATTTCCAACTAAGGGCAGAGATGAAATCTGTTACTTACCTTTCTCAAAGAAGGCAATATATAAAAGTCCACATTTACTGCTGCTTTTAATGTGAACCCCCAGTTAATTTGTCTTCTGCTATTCAGAGTACCAGCCCTTGGAGCCACTCGCACCTTTCTTCCCACACGGTCTCTGTGGGTAGTTTGATTCCTTACTTGCCTTCTGTCTCGAGTTTCAGGCATGGAGGGTAACTCTTACTTTCCATCGTGATGGTGGATTTCCTGTGTCATTTCTAGGGATCAGGGAAGACGAGGCTGCAGCGTGTATTAATTTGTAGTTTGTAGCAGAGATTGAACTTTGCTTTCCTAGTTTTGGTATTGAAGGTGATTGTTTCATTTCTCTTGGTCTCAGTTTCCACCGTGCTGCACAGCTATAATCCAGCACTATAGCAGCCAAAGCAAGGAGCCTGGGATACACTGCGAGATAAAAAGTTTATCTTAAGTGCCTAGCTTGGTGTGTGAGGCATGGTAAATGTGCAGTAAGTTGTATGTATGTTACTGCAGTCCCTTCTCTGTATACAGTCACTACCATCATTAATCACTAGTTGTTGAGTGTTTCCTGGACTGTCTCCATCCCACTTGGTGTTTGATGGTAATATTTAGTAGCCTGGCCTCTTTGTGGCCTTTTAATGCAATTTTAATTTTCAGTTTGGACTGTAGCTACTAGCCAAAAATTTTTTACTACTAAAAAAAAATTTTTTACAAGTAAGTCACAAATATTCATAGTTATTTTTTGGGATTATTACTGTTTTATTAGATTTATATACATGCTAATTGCCTCTTTCTTATCCTAACTGACAATTTTTAATTAGAAGCCAGTAAAATTTTTACCTCTAAATTTGCAGAGTTAAATAGAAAAATTAGGGTTTTTTTCTTTGTCCAAAACTGTATACATCTTACTATACTATGCTGACAGGCTTTGATATTGCTTATTTCAGCTTTACCATAAAAATCATTTTAAAAGATTTTCCTTTATTTTTATGACATGTCTCAGTGTTTATAGTCAGACAAAAAGTAATAATCCCACATCTCACTCTTGGACTTATCAAAGGCTCAAAATAAAATAGATCAGATCACTTTCTGAAACAAAATTACTTTATTAGTTTTGTAATAATTTGAGGTTACTTTAAAGATAAGAAGCAGCATTTGGGAGGAGATTCATTTCCTGCCTCCCGGCTTTATCTGCAAGAACTACATCTTTAGTGTCAAGAGACTGTGTATTTATAACAAAACTCTAATAAAGTCTGTCCTGGGCACATTGCACACCTGACTTGGTCATTGCTATCATCTATGGGGTCCCAAACTATTTCTTGTCTTTAAAAAGAGAAATACATTGTCAAGTCTATTTCATTAAAATTGCGCTCTCAGAGGAAGGATAATAAGACCTTTGACTCTTCTTCTGAGTGTGCTCGCTGTTGCCAGCATGGTTTATATTGATGCTTTTGAAAAATAAGTTTGTGTTTCTAACTGAAAAAACATACAGAATTTTTATTTTATTGCTAAGTTAAAGGGGGAAGAGATACCATTATATATACGTATGTTTTCATTAAATTTATAAGATACTGGTTGGGAGGGGATGGGTTTCGAGGCAGGGCTTTTCTGTGTAACAGCCCTAACTGGCCTCAAACTCACAGAGATTGCCTGCCTCAGCCTCTCAAGTACTGGGATTAAAGGCGTGCACCACTACCACCAGCCCCTAAAATACTTGTTTTTCTATCACTAAATTTGGTTGTTATAACATGAGATATAGAAAATATGTTGAGTTTTTTTTCCTTTAATCAGGATCTTAAACTCTGTGTGTTAAGGAGCTGTACTGTTTTCATTATGAGCAATCCAAAACTGACCTTATACATTCCCTTTATGCTACTTACACTTTTTGCTCTAACTTTTTATCTCAGAGAAATTATCATACAAAGCAGGTCAGGTAGGAATTTCAGAACTGCATCCTTCATGACATTAGCACATGCAATATGTAGAGACAGCTGTCTGGTTTCTGGAACCGTATTATTGCTTCAACAAAGACAAGAGCCATTGGACACACAGCAAACTTCTGAGTAGTTACTAGCAACTGTCATTTCAAGACACACTAAATCATTAGCCTGCACGTGACTCTGTCCTGAGGTATCTACTAGTTCCCTGTCTGCCACATCCCTCATCCTCTCTTACTTTCCTATTTAAGCATACCATGCTGTGACTGATAGGTAATATATTATTTTTGTCTAGGTAACTTTTGTTTTTTGTTTCTTTTTTTCAAGCCTCTCTATATAGCCCTGAACTCAGAGATTCACCTGCTTCTGCCACCCTAGTACTGGGTTAAAGGCATGTGCCACCATGTCAAGTTGGTAGTCTTTAAATTTTATTTCATTTGTTGTATTAGAGATTAAACCCAGGACCTCATGCACGTTTGACAAGTCTTCTACCACTTAGCTATATCCCAGATACCATGTGACATTTGAATTTGAGTTATAGATCTCATTTTTTTTCAGTTAAGACCGTATGTAACTACACCATACATATTGACTATTTTACCCATTTAAGAATAAAAACTTAAATCACCTCTAGCTTCCTGCTATTATAATAGTTCTTTAAGGGGGGGAAATCATGTACATTTCCCAGTATAATGTCTACAAGACTTTCTTTAGGGGTATGTATCCAGGTGTAGGAGCTTCTAATGTTTTCTCATATTGTTCGATGTTTTTGTTGGGTGTTTTTGTTGGGTTTTTTGTTTTGTTTTTGGTTTTTTTTGGTTTTTTTTGTCTCTTAGTACATAAGCTTTATCAAATTAGAGATTTTTTTTCTATTTAGAATTTATTGACTTTTTTCTTTTTTAAAAATCTTTTATATGTGTATGAGTGTTCTACCTGCATGCATGTCTGTATACCATGTGCATACAGTGCCTGCAGAGGCCAGAAAATGGCATCAGATCCCCTAGGACTGGAGTCTTAGACAGTTGTGAGCCACCATGTGTATGCTGAGAATTGAATCCAGGTCCTCTAGAGTAACAGGCAGTGATGTTAACTGCTGAGCCATCTTTCCAGCCCATGTCAAAACTTTTAAAAAGATTTTATTTATTTTTATTTTGTATATATGGATATTTGCCTATGTGTGTGTTGTGTGTGTGTGCCTGGTGCCTGAGGAGGCCAGAAGAGTATCAGATACCCAAAACTGGAGTCAAAAATGGTTGCGAGCCACCATGTAGACACTAGAAACTAAACCCAGGTCTTATGGAAGAGCAGCAAGTGTGCTTAATTGCTGAGCCATTTCTCCAGCCCCTTTTAGTAATCGATTGCTGACATTTATTTTGTGTTAAGTGTGTGGGTACATGCAATGCCATGGATGTGAAGGTCAGAGGAAAACTTTTAGGAGTCAGTTTTCTCCTACGTTGTGGGCCCCAGGGATCAAACTCAGATTGTCAAGCTTGGTGGCAAATGCCTTAACCCTTAACCTATTGAAATATCTCACTATCCCCACACGTTTGTATAAATCATATAGATATCAAATGCATTTCTGAAACCTATTGAAAGAAGAGTGATGCTATTTTTCTTCTGTTCATGTGATTTTTTATTACATATCTAAACATCAAACCACTCATTTCTTATCTAAATCCTTTTTGAGGAAGAGTTAATTTTTTTAATTCTTATTTTTAATATGTGTCTATATGTGGATACATGGGGGTATGTGCACATGCATGCAGGTGCTTTAGTTCAGAAAGAGTGTGTAAAACCCCTGGGAGCTGGAGTTGCAGGTAGTTTTGAATTACCCAGTATGGGTTCTAGGGACTGAACTTGAATCTTCTGTAACACCAGTATGCACTCCTGATAATCCTGAGCTACCTCTCCTGCCCCAAATGGATTATTTTTAATATATGAATAGAATTCATTCCAATACATATATGCACATGCACACATAGGGATTATAATCTCCAAATGTACCTGTGGGTCACAGGTCACTGGTGACATGAAGTTGATACTATTGACAGATTATTATTAGTTATATACTAAGAGATGAGGGCACACCACTCCATGTAGAGCCACATGTGAAAACACCAAGGATGAGTTTATTTTTGAGACAGTCTCTTTAGGTCAGTGATTCTTAGCTTTCCTAACGTAACCCTTTAATATAGTTCCTCTTGTGGTGACCCCCAACCATATAAATTATTTCCATTACTACTTCATAACTGTAAATTTTCAGCTGTTATAAATTATAATGTAAATATCTGATATGCAACTATTGAGAACCACTGCTTTAGGTAGTCCAGGTTGACCTTGAAACCAGTGAGTCCCTTCTATGTCTGACTGAACCACCAGTTTTGAAAGAGCTAGAAGAAAGTGTGGTCCAGAGTCTTTTGTTTGTTTGATTTGAGACAGGGTTTCTCTGTGTAGCCTTTGCTGTTCTGGATCTGTAGCTCTGTAGACCAGGCTGGCCTTGAACTCAGAGACCCGCCTGCCTCTGCCTCCTGAGTGCTGGGATTAAAGGCGTGCACCACCACAGCACAGTAATGTTTCAGTGTCTTTAATTGTGCTTTACTTGAAAAATGCAAGACTGGGTGATGGAAATAGCCTACAGCTAGCAAATGTGAACACAGGGGCTCTGGGCAGTTGGTGTACCCTATCTAGCCATAGCAGCTATTGCTTCCTGGAATGTAAGAGCCTGCTGAAGAAGGTGGTTCAGAGCCTGGGTTGTGGTTTGGTAGTTGATACCAAAGATATGCTCATGGGCAATCCTTTACTTTGAGAATTCACTAACTCTGAGAGGAGCAATCCTCCTAGAATATCAGATATACAGAAAGTAAGAAAATAGAGTTAATGCTCTTGGTCCGGGGATGAAATGATGGCATATAGATGTGTCGACTATAAGGAAATGCAGTTATCTGTTCTTAGCCCTGTTTTTAGGTTTTAGTTTTTTGGGTTTTCTTTTTCTTTTTTTTTTCTTCTTTTTTTGTGATCTCACAAAAAGCTAGGTGTTATCCTGCCCCTTGCTTTCTGATATATTTGTGTATGTCTGGGCTGGAAAGAGGCTTGGTGGTTTAGATCACTGGCTGTTCTTCACAGATTCCCACACCCACACAGCAGCTCACAACTGTCTATAATTTCAGTTCCAAGGATATCGGGGCACCAAGCACACTCTAGGTACACAGACATTCCATTCAGACAAACACCCGTAAACATAAACTAAAAAACAAATCTAAGAAAAATAGAGAGGGCTGAAGTCAAGGCTCAGTCAGTAAAGTGCCTGCTTCAGGTAATATTCAGAAACAGAAACCAGAGCTAAAACATGTAAAGTCAAGTTGATAGGGTGCAAAATCAGAAGTGTAATCTACAAATAAAAGGCAAATTATAGTACAGCACCTGAGTCTAAACTTTATAAGTAAGTTATGTCTAGAATAAAGACGTACTGCAGTGTAAGATTGATTTTTAAGAACAGAAAGCAGGTAACCAAAAATAGGTGAATCCAGAGTGTGTAGCCAGAAATAGGTCAAAGTCAAGTTTATGTACTCGAGTGAACAAAAGAAGCAGAACTACACAGGATAGGAGCTCATACAAAACTCGCCGAGAAAGCTGGGTGGCTTTTGTTGTTTCTATTCTTGGCGTCTCAGTGAGAAAAGGCCTTAGTCCTATCAAAGCACTCCTGATATATTGTGGGGAAAACCACATATTTTTGCAACAGGGTTTCCCTATATAGTTCTGTTTGGTCTGGGACTCAACGCTGTAGACCAGGCTAGCCCTGAACACACAGAGAACTGCCTGCCAATACCTTTCCAGTGCTAGGCTGGCAACAAAGGTAGGTAGTTTCTGAAATTTTAATTGTATAATTTCTGAAATTTTAATGTATTCAGAGTGACTCATATATATTCATATAAACATTTTCATGATATAAACATCTGTTTGAGCAGAGTTTTATTAGGTGTCTTTACTGGCAGTAGTACGTAGGGTGGTGTCTTCTACACAGCAAGATCCTCAGGTAATGGTTTAAAATAATAAAACCATTTTAAAAATTAAGTTGAAATCTTAATTCTCAACTTCTGAAATATTATAGTATTAAATAAAAGTAAATTTGTGTGCTTGACCTCCTCATGCACTTAAAAGCATAAACATGGACAATTTTAAGTCCCAATAAGATATTAAGCCAAATTTTTTCTCTTTTGGTATTCTATAGATAAGTACAATTGGTTTTATCTTTAGTCTGAGCTCATAATAAAAATATCACACACTCCTCACAACTCTTAGGCAGGTTTTGCATTTTTTTAGGTTTTATTTATTATGTATACGATGTTCTGCCTGCATATCTGCCTGCAGGCCAGCAGAGGGAACCATATTTCATTATAGATGGTTGTGAGCCACCATGTGGTTGCTGGGAATTGACTCAGAACCACTGGAAGAGCAGCCAGTGCTCTTAACTGCTGAGCTATCTCTCCAGCCCAGGTTTTGCATTTTTAATTAGTATAAATATGAGTAAATTAAGCCCATAACAGATTGCTGCTGAGTTACAGAACCATGAGTAAATGGTCTAAAAGTTAAAAAGAACAGGGAAAACCAGACATGGTGGTGCACGCCTTTAATCCCACCCAGCACTAGGGAGGCAGAGGTAGTTAGATCTCTGAGTTTGAGGCCAGCCTGGTCTACAGAGCAAGTTCCAGGACAGCCAGAGCTACACAGTGAAACAAAACACACACACACACACACTAACGGAGTTTTGATCTCATAGATTTCCAACACAATAGATCATAGTTATGAGCCGTTTGAAAAGAAGCATTGGTTCTTGAACTGTTTTTCTTTAACTAAGAGCTATCTTGGGCAGTGGATAAGTAAACTCTTGTTTCAGAAAAAAAGGCAATAGATGCCTCTCCCCCCATACTTAAAGTACAGAATGACAGGTTAATTTCTATAAAAATGAAAAACTTTGGTTCAGTTAAAGATTATGACTAGAAAAAGTTAATATAGTGACCTAGTATCTGTAAGTTTTTCAGATAGTTACATAGCTTCTTAGTGAAGCATGCCAGCAACATTTGCAGAGCTGCTTCTCATTAATCATCACAGCCCAGGAGGCAGTTCAGCTAAATGGTGCCCAAAAAGTCTCCCCTTTAGGCTAGATCTCACTAAATTCAATGTAGCAAACACTGGGTTGGTTGGAGCACTTTTATTCTCATAGAATAAATGAGGAGCGCAAAGACCCAGTTGTGCAATTTACAATGCCCATACTTGACTACATCTTTTATCTTTAACCCTGTAAAATAAGTGCTAATTTTTTTATTTGAAACTAAAATAGACCGAAACTTACTTACTTAGGTGCTAAGTTTTGGTGAGTTAAAATATTTGCAAGGTTTCAGGTTTCGTAGACTTCTTTCCCTGAGATTTTTTGGCAGAAAATGTATTTTTAAGTATCTTTATGGGTTTTTGTTTTTCACTTTTAGGATGATTCAGATGTTTATATTTTATCTTGCTTTAATTAATCAACTAATGAGTATATTTTGCAGTTTAAGCATATTTATCTGGTCTTTTTCCCCGTTTGAACCAGTCGTGTGTATTGTGAGATGGGAATTGTTAAATGGTAGGGACATTGAAGCAGGGGAATTTGACATATGTATGAGAACTGGGACTCACACCCTGAGCTGCTTTGTGAGCATCATTTTCAATGTCTTCCTTATTATCAAAGGCTAATAATTAAGTGTTGGCAGTAGCTATATATCAAGGTTTTGTTTTCTGTATGTATGTTGTTGCTTTCTCTGATTAGTGAAAGGAAGATAAAAATCCATTTAATTTGCACTAATTAGAAGGATAGACATAAAATACATTGGAAGTATATATTATTCCTATAAATGTTTTAAATTGATAATCTGATAGGATCTAGTGTTGCACACCTTAAATCCCAGCACTTAGGAGGCAGAAGCAGGCTGATCTGTGTGATTCAAGGCCAGCCTGGTCTACATGGCAAGATCCAGGACAGCCAATGCTACAGTAGTGAGACTCTGTCTCATAAGACAAACAAATTTTATTGAAAGTGCTGCTTACTGGGGAAATTTGGGTTCAGAGACTAATACATTTGACCACACTTTGATAGTGTTGTATGGTTCCATTCTCTGTGACTGAATACCCAATAGTAGGATTACTGGGTTACATTGTAGTTCTGTTTCTGATTCATTCTGAAACCTCCACCCTGTTTCCCCGAGTGACTACCTTGCAGGACTCTCTGTTCCCCACGTCCTTGTAGCACTGGTCTTTTTGATAGTAGCTATTTCAACAGGATTGAGGCAGTGTCTTGTAGCTCCAGATCATACTTTCTTGCTATTTGTGATGCTGAGTGTGCTTTTTTATATGCCTGTTAACCATTTATTTGCATGTCCTTTGGGGGGGTGATATTTATTTGTTTGTTTGTTTGTTTTTGAGGCAGGGTTTCTCTGTGTAACAGCTCTGGCTGTCCTGAACTTTGTAGACCAGGCTGGCCTCAAACTCCCACATAATGTCCATAGCTCATTATTTTGTGTTACCCACTTCAGCTTTCAGCTGTATAGTGTACAAAATTCACAACCAGCTTTTTTTTGTTTTGTTTTGTTTTTTGTTTTTGTTTTGGTGTTTTTGTTTTTAGTGCCTTAGAACCTGTTCTGATGCATTACAATGGAAGCTAATTTGTCTCTTAACATTTAGGGGGAAAGACCTTAACGTTGATTTAATTAATATTACCTTTCTAATTTTAACTCTTAAATAAGGAACCCTTTGCCAACCAGAATACTGGAAAGGAAATTTAAATTAGATAAACAATGACATTTTTCTGCCTTGCAGACCTCCGTGAGTGAAAGCCTTCAGAGGGAAGCTGCTAAGAAGCAGGCCATGAAACAGGTAGGGGCGAAAGAGTTTTGGTACCTAGTACTGGAAGTTAAACAGAACAGATGTGTGTAATGAAGTCATTTTATCTCTTAAAATGTGTAAAGTGTTTCCCAGTTTGTACGATTGCAGACTTTCTTTATAAATTCTAAAGGATAGAATTAGCTCTTTATCACAGGCTGTCGATTAAGCCACCTTTGCTTCCAACTGACTCAGCAGCGGTCTGGTAATGGGTTGTTAGGATTTGTTTCTTTATTAAACTTTGCTTGGAACTCACTTGTCAGAAGAAAAAAGTCTAGCCACAGCCAAAGTGATTTCACAATTACTTCGAATTCATCTGCCAAGAAGTGGGGAGTAGCCAGGTCCTATGTAACAGTGATTCTGTTAGGAGCACCCTAATGACGGAAGCACTTCTTCCCGTGCATTCAGTATCTTTTAAAGGTTTGAAAACTCACCCGTGCTTCTGACTGAGAAAGTATCAGTTGCTCTTTTTGTGGCACAACTAGATCTAAAATGTACTGATTTCTGCTTCTATAATAGCTTATCTCAGATTGGATGGTCCAAAGTATAATGCAGTGAGTGACGTTGAGAGTGTGGCCCAGGTGCACCCGCTCAGCTCAGCTGCTGTGCCTTCCCATTGGGATCCCTCTGCTTCCTTTGTTCCCACTTTTACCTCTTCTGCTTTAAATCCAAACCAACTTACCATGAAGTTTGGTTGCATTTATCAAGTTGTCAACAAAATAGGAACTAGGAAATGGATGATCCTTTAATGGTTCTTTTTCTTCCTTGTCCTTATTTATTTGGACATGAATTATACAGAACTGATGTTGACGTTTTTGTATTTTACCTATTTCACTGGTAAAATACTGTTTGTCATGAGGGAATAGCATTTTAGTGTAATTACCCAGATTGGAAAAAGTCTAATGCCAAGATTGCTAGCATTTACAGAATGAGCTAGTAATATGTATGTATACTTTGTAAGTTTATTTCTATTTTAAGGCTTGTGAGTAAGTGAGTGAATGTGTGTGTGTGTGTGTGTGTGTGTGNAGAGAGAGAGAGAGAGAGAATATGCCCTTGCATGTGTGAAGTCAGGAGTCAGGAGTTGGTCCTCCCTCCACCTTGTTGGGTGGTCTTTCTAGTCATTACCGTTTCTGGCCTGTTTTCCTGTGTGTGTCGTCCCCCCCCCCGTTGCAGCAGTGCTGGGATTATAGATGTGTGCCATCGCCTCCCGCTGCTGTGCAGGGTTCCAGGGATTGAGCACGAGGGTCAGTTTTGATCATCAAGTGCTTTTAACTGCTAAGCCATTTGTCCTGCCCTACATTTTATTTGTTTGTTTATATGTTTGTTTTAGTGTATTTATTTAGAAATATGGTCTTGCTTATCACCTAGACTGGCCTAGAATTTGTAATGCTTCTGCCTCCGCCTCCCAAGTGTGGGGATAATAGGCTTATATCACTATGCATTGCTTCATACTACTTTTTTCAGGTTTATTTTGTTTTAGTAAGTTTTTTAGTTTAGAAATATTACATTTATTTTTTAAATTGTAGATGGCTGTGAGCCTGTGTGAAGGTCCGAGGCTAGCTTCAGGACTGCTCGCTCCTGTCATCATAGTTACTGAGCCCTCTCACCAGCTCCTATTCAGAGACTTTTTGTTGGTGTTATTTTTAGCAGTAATTTACCAGCTTTTTAAGTTCTTAGAATTAGTTACAGTGAAATTTTAATTAAAAGCCCTACAAAAATGTTTCCCAATGTTACAATATTGTAGCCATTTTAGGGACCTTAATGACTGGCATTGTCCTGTGGCTTATAATATGGCATTATTACTATTGCCAGCTTTTTCTAAATTTCTACAGAAACATTGTAAGAGACAAATTAGTTGGCTGGCTTTAGTTTTTATTATTTTTAATTATGTGTGACTATGAGTGTCTGTATGTGGATATATGCGTAACCTTGGGTAGTGTAAATACCCAAGGAAGCCAGGGCCATTGGATCCTCTGGAGCTGGAGTTACAGGTGGTTGTGAGCTGCCAAATATAGGAGCTGGGAACTAAGCTGGGGTCCTCTGCAAGAACAGTGTATACCCTTAACCACTGAGCTATCTGTCCAGCCCTTCCTTCCCCTAAGATTTTTAGATGAGTACATGAATCTGTTGTTGATTGCCTTGTCTGATAGTTCTTAAAGCTATATATTTACCTCACAGCATTCCTATATTTTGGTTTTGTCTTTTGAGACAGGATCTCATTCTGGAGCCCAGGCTGGCTTGGAGCTCACTATGTAGCCAGCCCTGTCCTTGAACTCCTAATCCTCCTGCCTCCACCTCCCAAGTGCTGTGATTACATGTGCCACCACTCCAGGTGCGCTTTGTTGTTGGTTTTGGAGATGGCTGTGTATTATTTCTTAGATGCATTTTTCTCTCTTTGGATTCTCCCAGCTAGTTTGTGGAGGGAGCAGCAGTTTACTGTGATTCATTTTCTGAATATTGAGAAATCCAGGATGTGGGATTCTTGGTATTTCTAACAATATTCCAGATCAAATCTATTCATTTATATCTGCACTATTCTAGACTATGAAGATTTAGTGTAGAAACCTAGGACAGACTGAGGCTGTAACTCAGTGGTAGTGGATTTGTTTACCATGTACATGGCCTTGGGTTCAACCCTTAGCACTGCAAAGAAACCTGAAGATATCCAGGTAGATTGTTTTGAATAATTATATCACTTTTCCTTAAAAAGGACCACTCTTAGTATCTGTATTAAACAAGTCAGTACAGCAGTTCAAGAAAAAATAAATATGTATAGCTCTGCATTTCAGAAATTAATTAGTTGGAACAAAAGATTAAAATTTGTGGAGCAGTAAAAAGATGATAACATTAAACATAGGCGTTGAGAGGCAGATCAAAGTACTGGCTGTTCTTGGAGAAGACCAAGGTTTAGGTCTAGCACCCACATGGAGGCTCAACCACATGTTAATACTTGTTCCAGGGTATTAGACTCAGTCTTCTGGCCTCCTAGGAACCATAGAGTGCCCAGATATACATGCAGGCAAAACACACATAAAGTAAAATAAATCTCAAAAGAAAAACGTTGAATACTGCCGTTTACATGTTTATCAGACTCAAAAGAAGTACAGTGTTGGTAGTTAAATTTCCCAGAGATGGCCTCATTTAAGATGTAGGGGTTGTGGTAGCTCTGAAACTCATAGGTAAGGTTTTTTTTTAAGATTTATTTTATATGTATAAGTTTTTTGCCTACTTGTATGTATATGTGCATGTATGTGCGCCACTTGCATACCTGATATTCTCAAGCCAGAAGAGAGCATCAGATCTCCTGATCTGGAGTTAATGTATGCTTATGAGCCAACATGAGGCATATACTGGGAATCGAACTCAGGTCCTCTGCAAGAGCAACCAGTGCTCTTAACCCCTGAACCATCTTTCCAGCCTCTAGATAAGATTTTGATATGCTGTAAGAGGAAAGAACAAAGATAGGAACATGATAAAAGCAGAGGACATTATATGATTGATAATATAAAAATTAATAGGAATATGGCTCCCATTTAAAGCTGTTTTTGGATTTTTTTAGGAACTTTAATGTGTTTCCTATGATCATACTTTTGAAAACTAAACAATTTATTAAGAAACCTAATTTATTAAACGTAACATAAAAATTAAGCCAGGGCTGCATGTTGCTCATTTGTGCCTTTGACTTTTTAAATTTTTGATGTGGATAATTATGTATAATTCAGAATGTCATAGTTTATTGTAAACACTTACTAGAAAGTATATGTAATAGTCATTTTTTTAGGTGAGGTGAAATTAAAGCACACAAACTGCTCAAAGTAAGTGGAGCTAGGATTCACTTAGGTGGTCTGCTGTAGAGTTTGTATTCGTATTTCCTGTCGTGAAATGTGATTGATACAGTTTTTAAGATATATTTCTAACTTATGAGCCTTTGTGAAAAAGTAAGACTTTCAGTGGTATCTTTTGACTGGTGCATAGCTTTTAAACATTTGCTTCTTTTAAAGACCAAACTGGAGATTCAGAAAGCTCTTGCAGAAGATTCCACTGTGTATGAGTATGACAGCATTTATGATGAAATGCAGAAAAAAAAGGAAGAAAGCAATCCCAAATTGCTTTTGGGGAAAGATCGAAAGGTTAGTAGCTGAAATACAACTTTTGTTGATCTTGACCTGTTTGTTTGTTTGTTTGGTATTATTTTAAAATAACTTCAGGAAAAAATTAGGTATTAAAATGAATTTTTGATTCCAAATTTTAGATTTACTGTTTAGAATCTAGATCCTAGCAGATGTCAAGTGAATTATCCAGTATTTTTGAATTTTTTTTACCTTGAAACCTTATAATTTTTTGAAAATTTTTCTATACTCATTCTCTATACTAGATTTATACTGCTCCTGGCTTGTTTTCTGATTCATTCATTTGTTGAATTAAGACTATCATGTAGCCAGGCGTAGTGGCACACCCTTTAGATCCCAGTACTTTAGAGCCAGGCATGGTGATAAGCCATTGGGAGACTGAGGCAGGAAGGTCAGAAGATGAGAGCCATCCTCGGATATGTAGCAAGTTCAAGATAGCTCAGATTGTATCATACATTATCTCAGTAAAATAAACTAAAAAGAAAACCAGAAGTGAGGGAGTAGGCGTGATGGCACTGAGGAAGCTGAGGCTGGGCAGGTCTCTCTAGCCATCACCTGCCTTGACCTGGGTATTAGACTGAGCTGGCCTTGAATTTGGTGTGACTATCCTGCCTTTGACTTCCACAGTCGAGGATTACAAGTGTGTGCTACCGCTCCTTCTGCTTTACCCAGATTTTTAGTGGAAACCATTTCAGTAGCAGTTTCACTAGCAAATTTATTCTGAGTTTTGAAAAGACAGATTACTTAGACTAAACATTTCTATATTAATGGGTGTAATTTTTTTCCTCTTTCCGAAATAATTTTATTTTTCCCTAGCCTAAATACATTCACAATTTGCTAAAAGCAGTGGAGATCAGAAAAAAGGAACAGGAAAAAAGAATGGAAAAGAAAATACAGAGAGAGCGAGAGATGGAAAAGGGAGAATTTGATGATAAAGAGGCATTCGTGACATCTGCTTATAAAAAAAAACTTGAAGAGAGAGCTGAGGAGGACGAAAGAGAGAAGAAGGCTGCTGCCCTGGAAGGTGAGGGAGGAGGGGACAGGTTGCTGCTGTGACTGCAGGGCTGTGTCCGTGTTGGTGGTAGCTGCAGGACTGAGCCTTTAAGTCACTGTTACTCCTGTGGGGCTTTACATTTAGTCCTTATTTTATTACTTTAAACTATGAGCATTACAAACCATTGTCTTAGATATTCACAATGTAAAAACATTTACAAGGCATAACAACATTACATTTGCCAGAACATAAATAAACTTTAAACTCTAATAACATTCTGAGATGAGAAAATGTTTAACACCACTCAAGGAACATTAACTGGGCAGTTAGAAAAAGAATATCATTAATAATCGGCAGCTAAGGAATGTCTTAGCCATTGAATTGAGTACTTATCAGTAATTTAATTGGCAAATGCTCCAACTTCAAGTGAACGAAAACTAATCTGTAAAGTTGTATCTGGAAGCTCAGCAGGTAAAGGAGCTTGCCACCAAGCCTGAGTTGGATCCCTCGAACTTAAACAGTGACAAGAGAGCACCAGCTACCACAGGTGTGTGCATAGACAGAAAAATCAATTGAGCATAAGAGCGCATCCCTGACTCCTGGACTAGAGGATGCTTACACATCTTTGTATGACACACGCTCTATGTGTGTAAAGTGCAGCTGCTCTGTGCTTCGCTGAATCCGTCTTCTCAGTTTGTCTTTGCTTTCCTTCCCAGCACGTCTGGATGTGACCAAGCAGAAAGATCTCAGTGGATTTTATAGGCACCTGCTAAATCAAGCAGTTGGTGAAGAGGCAGTTCCTAAGTCCAGCTTCCGTGAAGCCAGGTGAGAGATGGCAAGGGAACATTTACTAGAAAAATACCCTTGACAGTCTGTGGTTATGCGATTTAGGAGTCGTTGTAAACTCTTGAGTGGACAGCTCAACCAATGTGACCTAATTGAGTGAGTGAGTGGAGTTTACAGTTTCTTAACTTCAAAATTCAAGATTTTGTTCAGCCTGGTTTTTATTCTACAACTCACAAAACAATTACTAGTTTACAGTAAAACATTTTAGTGTACAAAGTTTCTGTTTAAGTGCTTTTGGGGTCTTATGTATGGCCTTAAAGGAGAAACAAAACCAAAGTGTACTCTTTCTTAAAGGAAAAATATTTAAGACCCTGGTGCCTGAGAACAAGTACTGCAAGAAGAAAAGATTGGCATAGGACTGGGTTGTACAGCATGTAATTGTATGTGATCATTAGATGGCATATAGTACAAAAATGGTTTATTTTCTTGAGCAGAACCCAGCCTCCATAAAGGTCATATTCACAACTCAGAGAGTAAAACGACCCTGTCTGATATCAGCAGGAGTGATGTGTTGGGTATTTGAGTAACTTAAATCTAAAATTTTAATCTTAGTTACATTTCAGGTACTATGCTGCTATTTTTGGCTGATGACTGCCCTATCAGACAAATATCTATTTGTACAAATATCTATTTGTAGATATTACCATTTCTGTAGACAGTTCCGTTATGCATCTCTGATCTGGAAAAGTAAAGGATTAGGAGACTTTATATAAAATTTTAAGCTATTATGGAATTAGTAAGTAATTATATCACGTGTACAGACTAGCTGAATGTAAAAGGGAGAATCTGACACATGGATGTTTTAGAACAAGTGACTGACATGCGTCACTACATCCAGTCCTCCAGCACTAGGAACAAATAGTCACATGTGAGTGTTATCACTGAGTTGATCGCACAGCTGGAAAGTGCAGGTGATAAAATTTCAGGATTGCTGATGGCAGCAGCTAGGAAGACTGAGCAGTTTCTTTCCTGTTGTGATGGGCACTGAGACACTGTATCAGGTCAATGATGCCTTTCTAGTCTTAGGAAAGTTTAATTAGTAATGTTTAGAATTAGATTTGGTACTGTTTTCTGTGGGAAATTACCCTCATGTGTTTCTAGTACTTCTCAGAACAAAATGAAAAAATCTAATAGTCACAGCTTGAACTTTATGTTGTGAAAATAGAACTTAGATTTATGGCAAACCTTACTTTTCCCAATTATTCTTTGTCTAGAACTAGAAAGAAAAATGAGACCTATACAGACCCTTTCCTGAACGTTCTGGGGACCAAGAGAGGAGGACTGTGTTCGTTGTTTTATGTCTATCAATACTAAAATGCCCCCAGCTGTTTGAAAGTCCTAATTTAAAAGACAAATAGACATCAGTCTTGTGCATCAGCAGTACATATGATTTAGTTGTGAGTTTTGTGAAAATTTACATGAGCGTTCCTTTGCTTTCTACAACTAAGAAAGTAGCATTTTGTATTTATATGATTTTTCTTTCAATTTTATTTTAGGACTGGAATAAAAGAAGAGAAGCCCAGGGGTTACTCTGATGAAACAAATTCAGAGGACAGACCACAGCAGAACTGTGCTCTCCAAACTCGTGAAGAAGAGGAGGCAAACCCAGATGCTGACAGCGAGTTTGACACTGAGAGCAGCGATGACGATGAAAGGGGAGGAAATAAAGTAAACTACACACGGGAAGAAGACACAGAAGCCTCCAAGAAACACCCCAAGCATCACAAGAATCAGACCCACTCACGATCGTCTAGTGAAGAGAGAGGGCATGGTACCAAGTGCCACTCCAGAAGCCCCAAGTCAAGAGGTCATCACCAGGACAGGCAGGCCAGAGAGCAGAGCTGGCACACAGACCACGGCCACTGCAAAGCAAAGAGTTCTCGCAGGCACAGAGAAGCCGATCCCAAAGATGACTACTGCAGGAGGTGTGAGCAGGAAGGTAAACTGAGGAGACGAGAACAGCGAGAGAGAGGGGACAGAGAGCAGAAAAGGGAGACACACTCCTCTAGAGAACTAGAAAGAGACAGACGCCGTCACGACCAGGACCGGTACAGTGAGAAAGGAAGAAAGGAGAGATATGAGAGCAACGGTAGGCACAGAGAGATGGAGAAACAGGAAAGAAATCGAGACAGAAGGGAAAGTAGCCCAAGGTCTAGACCAAAGGATGAATTTCTTGACCAAGAAAAATCCAACAAAATAAGAAACGTGGAAAAGGACAAAGGGGATCAAGAGAAGCCCCCTCGTTCTGAAACCTCACCAGCAACAAAGCACAGACTAGCAGAGGAGAGGCAGGAGAAGGGCAGTGAGCAGGAGAGGCCCCCTGAAGCCCTGAGCAAGTTTGCAAAGCGGAGCAGTAAGGAAACTGTGCTGTCAGCTAGAGACAGGTACTTGGCCAGGCAAATGGCGCGGATTAATGCAAAGACTTACATTGAGAAAGAAGATGACTAATGGCTGCCAGGGTCTGGAGTTCTGAGCATAGAACATTGTGACCCCTGCAACTTGCTTTAAGAAAGTAAATGAGTATGTGAACAGTGACTGGAGGGTATTTTTAAGGTATATTTTCAAAATTTGTGAAGTCAAAAGTCAATTCTTTCAGCTTCAGTGCACAGGCTGGACTTATGAGATATTTATTTCCTAGTCTGTAACACTTTGTTGATTGTACTCAAGAATCATACAGTGTTAAATCTTCCAGTAGATCCGTTGTGAGGAAAATTGGCTTCCTTAAAACCATTAAAAAATAAGTCTTTAATAATGTTGCTTTTGAGATTTTTCTTTTGGTTTTGTGTTAATTATTCATTTTACATGAATGGGTGTTTTGCCTTCTTGTAAGTCAGTGTACCAAGTGAGCGCACAGAGAAGGCCAGAAGAAAGCATTGGATCCCCTGGAACTGAAGTTACAGGTGGTTGTGAGCCACCATGTAAGTTCTGGGAATCAAACCTGGATCCCTTGTAAGAACAGTGAGCACTCTGAAACACTGAGCCGTCTCTCCAGCTTCAAATTTTTAAATTTTATTTTGTTCTGCTTTTAAGGGGTTGAATTTTTCGGGGGTGGGGTGGGGTGGGGCTGGGCTGTGTTGTTACTGAGACAAAGTCCTGCTATTGTTACCCATGCTGCTGGAACTCCAGTGCTCAGGTGATTCTCCTGTTGCAGCCTCCCGAGTGCTAGAACTGCAGGCATGTGACTGACCCATTCCCAATGTGTCATGTTTCTCTCGTTGCAGAAACTATTTTGTGAATACTGTCTTTCAAGTTAAAATACATAAATTTTAGAAGTAGAAAAAATGGTATATGTTTTGAAATTTGTGTTAAAGCATAGATAATGCATGTTGTCTAAATAGCGTTTTGATCCACAGCATACTTGACTTAAAGATAGTGACATGCTCCTGCATTTGATCCACCTTTTACTTGTCAACGTAATTACCAGGTTAGGGACAAGGCTTAGTAGTAGAGCTCTTGCCTGAACATGCACAAGGCCCTGGGACTGACGGCCAGGATTGAAAAAAGGCAGGAATTTCATTCATGATTAAACCTTTTTGTTTAGAAGATACCATTTTATTTTGTAATTTTGTATTTTGCAAATTATTAAATTGGTCTGTAAGTAAGTCTGTCAGCTGAGAGTGAGAAGATGTTTCATATACTCCAACAGGGAGATTGAAGCCTGTTAAAGCCTCATTTCTATGTTCAAATAAAGCTACACTTTCTGAACTAAGACCCTGAAACCTGACCATGGCGCTTGCGTGCTGTGAGTTTATCCATGGGTACAGAAAGGATGACCACTAGGGAAGACTTCTGGCAAGTTTTCCCATGCCAGGAAGTCCATTTATTTCGTAGTACTTCATCGTGAAGAGTTTACCATTTCAGAAGGACAAACTTGGTCTAGTGGCAGGTTTACTTAGATGAAAAACTATTGTATATTGAAAGATGCTTAATATTTATTATTTTACTATATTCTTAGGTCCTAAAAAGGAACGTAACAAAGTGAATGTCTAGATCCCTGACTGATCTAGTAAATGAGTTCTTGTAGATTTTTGGCAAGCCCTAAAAAGCCCTGATTTACAAAGGGGAAGCAGCCTAAATGCAAAGATGGGATCTTAGGAGAGCAGGAGTGATCACAAACTTTAAGCCTTGAGAGAGAACATTGTTCTTTCCTTAGGATTAGTCCCTGTGCTTGGAAAAGTTAATTTGGTTATGGTGTGCAAGATAGTCTGAGGAGGGAGAGATTGTATCAAAGAGATCAGATAGCTTCCTACATATCAGATAGTTTCCCTCTCCCAGAAGTTCAAATACTTCCATAAAGCCCATTGGCTACTCTGGATAGGAAAAGACACCGATATACAGGTTTTCCCCGAATAAACAGTTCTCATCTCTCGGTCCTTCATTCCCCTTTTCTGGGAACAGTATCCCGATTTTCCCTTAGAATGCACCCAGCATCCTTTAATTTTGTTTTCTCTCTCTGTTCGTGTTCTCATATACTATGAGAGTACCCATGGAGGCCAAGAGGGTGTTAGACCCCTGAAGCTGGAGTGACAGTAGCTGAGCCACAGGCTGTGGGTGCAGGAGACCAGCCTCTGCAAGAGCTGCAAGCACACTCAACCACTGGGCCATCCCTCCAGCCACCTTTTCCTTCTTGATCCTGAGCTTCAGAGGGGACAGAGTGGTCTCAAGGGTGTGACTCAAGCAGGCAGATCTGAAATTAGATGTTCTCTGCTAGCATTGCTGCCTTGAAAATGAGGCAAGCCTGAGCCTGAAATTCCATGGCCAAGTGCCCAGCTACCTGCAGCCCACTGGGGCCAAAGCAATGGTGGGCGGTGGGAAGGTCCCCACCTGGTGGCTTTTCAGTCTCTTGGTCTGGGGTAGGAGCTAGTCATTTGTTTTGTAAAATATTTAGGCCAGTACTTTTTCTCTTAAATTCGTTTGAATTAGACGTCTTCCTATACAACCAGAAAAGACCCGTTTGACACATTATTTCATTTACAATAATCCCTTGCTAAAACTTAGCTGGAACACTTTTTTTTTTCTTTTAGGGAAGGCTCTCAAACCCTGAGTGGCCTGGAACTTCTATGTAGACCAGGGTGGCCTTAAACTCTCAAAGATCCACCTAGCTCTGCTGGAATTAAAGGCATGTGCCGCCACACCCTACTATTGGAACACAGACTTTTATTATAACATGTATGGTATGCATGTACAACTTAGCAGATTTGCAGAAAATAGATATTCGAGAAAGAACATGGCCTGTTCCGTAGAAGACCTCCCTAGTGCACTCCCTCTGGCTTCAGGTCAGGTTTGCTGATTCGCTGGAGTCCATGCATCCTTGGTGGGTCCTGGCTGACTTCTCATTTGCACCTACAAGGTACATGTGTCTGGGTGTATTTCAGTGGGATGATTCCCAGGAGTGAAAGTGCTGGTTGACATAAGGTGTGCAAACACTCAGTATTAGTAGGTAATACCAGATTGGTTGTATTGAAATCCATTCCTGGGCTGGGGAAATCACTTAGTGATGGAGCTGTTGTCTAGCATGCTTTGGACTCTAGTACCACAAAATGAGCAAACAAAGCATTCCTTCCGTCAGTGGAGATTTCCAACACTTACTAACAAATGGGGGATATTCTTATATTTATTTCCGAAAAAGCATGAGTGAAGGTCAGAAGACCTTTCACTAGGGATCCTAAGGACAGAACTTGTGTTCAAGATCAGTGGTAAGCGCCTTTATCTGCAGTCAGTTCCTGCCAGCCCAGTATTTGCCTTGTGACCTTGGCTAGCCTTGCCTCCTAGTAGTCCTCATGGCTCAGCCTGCAATGCTGAGATTACACACATGCACTGCTACCCCTGGGAAAGGCTCCTTGTGGACAGTTCCTTCTGCCTCCCTGCCCTTAATGCCTGTTTAGGTTCTTCATATATTGTAAGTCTTTTGACTATGGCTTGTCTTCTGCTCTCTTAGTGGGATCTATTGATGAGCTAACATCTCTTAATTTTTATAAAGTTAATTAAAATTAACATCTACAGTTACACGAGATAATATTTTAAGTACTCAGTAGACACATGTAGTTTGTGGTTGCCATATGAGGTGGAGTTTATTGGACATTTCTGTTGCAGTTCAATACTAGACGTTGCTCTTCCAAAAACTGCTCACCTTAGGATCTACAGTACACCTGGAATTAATTTTCACATGCTGTGTAAGGGTTAACGAGTTTTTTTTCAGTAGTGCTGGGAATTGAACCTAGGCCCTTCCATGTGCTAAGCGAGGGTACTACTACTAAGCTACATCCTAGGTCCAAGATTTTTTTTCCATGTATGGATAGCAGACTCAGCAGTGAATGAGTATGTTGAAAGTTCATCATCCAGGGAAGTTAGGGGAAGGAACCCGGAGGCAGGAGCTGATGGGGAGGCTTTGAGGAGTGCTGCTTACTGGCTTGATCCTCATGCACTCCCAGGAGTTGGTACCCTGAGGTGCTACCACTCACAATGGATGGGGCCCTCCCACATTACCCACCACGAAAAGGTACCACAGGCTTCCAAGAGGCCAATCTGATGGGTCTTTCTTTCAATTGAAAAAAAAGTTCTAAAATGACTCTAGCTTGTGTCAAGTTAACATAAAACTAGCCATCACAGATATGTAGGAAAACTAAAAAACAAGGAAATGATGGTTGTAAATGTCAAGGCGCCATTTATATCTGAAGAAGTACCCATAGGACTTCTAGATGCAGGCAATGTTCTTTCTTAACTTGGGTAGAAATTTCACTGTCAACTTTTTCAATTGGAAACATGTTTATATATTATACTGTATGCATAATGTGTCCCACAAATATTTTTAAAGTTTATTTCTCATAGTTAAAAGATTTTAGTGTGTGTGCATGTCTTTCAGGGTGTTCATGTATCTGTGACGCGTGTGTGTAGCATGCCCATAGATAGAGGGCAGATAACAATTTTCCAGAGTTGGTCCTTCTACCATGGGATCAAAAGATCAAATTCAGTATACCAGGTTTGTAGGGTATCATCTTGGCCCACTAAGCCATCTCACCATTCCTACGAACGTTTCAACCTTAAAATTTTTAATGTGTGAATTGAAAGAACTGTTGGCCATTCTGAGCATCAAAATACTGGATTATATTTCATAGAAGATAGAAATCTATTTTCTAAAAATGAGCTGTGGGACTGGAGAGATGGCCCAGCTCCTCCTGAGGCTGAGTTCATTTCCCTTTTCTCACATGGCCACTCACAGCCATCTGTGACTCCACCTCCAGATGGTCTGACATCTTATTTCCAAGGGCACCGCATGCACATGGGGCACAGACATGCATGCAGGTAGAACAACCATACACACAAAAATAAATTTTAAAAAATAAAACTGCAATTTGACTAGTGTTTGTAATCTCCGAAGTCCCCTTATAGATGTTAATAAGAAAGAGAAGAGCCTTTCGAAATCTTGGTAAACTAGAAAGCCTTAGTGAAGATTGAAGCTGACATTGACGCTGAGGGGACAAATGAAAAGACCCGTGCCCCATCTGATAGGGTGTGAGGAACATAGCACAGGTCCTGAGATGCCAGCAGAAACAGCTAGGCTTGGATGTAGGATCAGTCAAGTCAGCCCACCAAGTATTAAGTTGATTATCCAAAATAACTGCTCATAATCTTCCAAAGCACCGAGGTCATGAAAGAAGGAAGCTTCTAGACTGGAGACAAGAGAGCTCTGACACGGAGTGAAAAGTGTTGTTCTGGGTGAATCTATACAGAGTTCATCAACAAAGTCGGGATGAGACAGCGGGAAGTCAGCGAAATTTTCTGATCTGATGGTTGTGCTGTGGTCAAGGGAATGTCCTTGTTTGCAGGAAGCCTGTCCCTCGTCATCCTTACTTTTTCTAGTTAGGATCTATGTTTTAAGAACTATTCTTTTTAATCCAAATCTTTTCAGATCTCAGCATTATCCTCTTCATTTTCCCAATTGAAATGTTAGAAACACCGAATACAGGTAATCATTTTAAGAGCCTTAGAGATCCTTATTGCCTAGTCATGTGTCCCAAAACTAGAGCTGAGGCCCCTAAAGGAAACCCTGCAACTGAAACCTCCCACTCAGTGCTGGCCAGGCTTGTGACACATCAGCGGTCATGTGGAACCATGCATGGCCACCACCGCCCAGCTGGCATGTGACCTCATTTCTGGAGCACTTCGTTTTCTCACTCCTGCCACCAAACGTAAACTGTTGATTACGTTTCTCTTTTACTTTGAGAACTGTCCTGACTAGTTCTATGTCAACTTGGCACAAACTAGAGTCGTCTGAAAGGAGAGAACCTCAATTGAGAAATGCCTTCCCAAGATCAGGCTGATGGCAAGCCTGTCGGGCATTTTCTTAATTAGTGATTGAAGGGGAAGGGCCCAGCCAGCCCATTGTGGGTGGGGCTACTCTGAACTGGGGGTCCTGGGTTGTATAAGGAGGCAGGATGAGCAAGCCATGTGGATCAAGTCAGTAAGCAGCAACTCTCCGTGGCCTGTCTCCAGGTTTCTGCCCTGTTTGAATTCCTGCCCTGATTTTCTTCAGTGATGAACAGTGATATGGAAGTGCAAGGCAAACAAGCCCTTTCCTCCCCTGGTTACTTTGGACATGGTGTTTCATCACTGCAATAGTGACCTTAACTACGACAAATTGGTACCAGGGTACTGGGCATTGCTGTGACAGACCTGACCATGTTTTGGGAAGGACTGTGGAAGGACTTTGGAGCTCACTAGAAAAGCCATTGAGTGTTGAGGGCTCAGTGAACTGTTCTGTGGGAGCATGGAAGATAAGAAATGCTGAGAGCAGATGACGGAGGCCTGGCTTGTGACGTCTCAGAGGAAAAGAAAGACTCCACCGGGATATTTGCATTAAGAATCTGTAGTTCTAGAGATGGGCAGGGTGCTGTTGGTTTTGAAGGTATGAAGCGTCATGGAGAGCAGCTGAGGCCTGGGCACTGTGTGACAGGACTGGAGTCTCTGAAAAGAAACCAGGAGACGCTGTTGGTGAAAGTGAGGCCCCACCACAGTAGAAGAGCCCAGCATTTTGGAGAAGCCAGTACCATGGGATGACCACCAAGAACTGCAGGAGTGCGGAGTGGAGCCGGCCTGAGCCTGGAAGATAGAGGGCAGAGCCGGAGAAGCAGCCCAAGACCTTTGGGTGGGTCCCAGATAATCTGACATTGAGTTATTTAGTTAGAATTTGGTTTTGCTTTTTTTTAGATTGTGACTTATTTTTTCCTGAAGTAAGAAATTCCTTCCTTCCTTCTTTCCTTCCTTCCTTCCTTCCTTCTTTCTCTCTCTCTCTTTTTGGTTTTTCGAGACAGGGTTCCTCTGTAGCTTTGGAGCCTCTCCTGGAACTAGCTCTTGTAGA
>LOJH01003574.1:0-34588 GCA_001685095.1 Ellobius talpinus | reverse complement strand
AGTGCTGGGATTAAAGGTGTGCGCCACCACTGCCCGGCTATTTTTTATTTTTATAGGAGCCCACAGTTGAAAGATTTTTAAACTTAAAAAAAGATATTTTGGAATTTTACAGAGAATTTGGATTGTATTTTTAAAGTATTAGAATTGTTAAGACTGGGTAACTTTTTAATTTTGTAAAAGGCATTATATGCAATGTTTTTATTAATGTGTAACCGTGGCGATAAATAAGAAAGTAAAGGTTGTGGCTTTAAAGTGGATGTGTTTCTGTGTCAAGGAAAACAGGCCAGTTCTGGGATTCCCAGCTGTATGAACTCAGGAAATCTGCTTCCCCAGCCCAGGCTCCTCCTGCACAGACCTGTGAGAGCATTTGCTAGACCAATGGTGAGCCAATGAAATGGCCTGTGACAGACTGATGCTCGTCACAGACTACAAGGGATTGTAATGACCGGCTTAGCTTTTCTGAAATGTATTGTTCATAGTTCAAGGTCTGTTTGTTTGTCTGTTTTTCAAGACAGGGTTTCTCTGTGTAGCCCTGGCTGTCCTGGAACTCACCCTTGAAACCAGGTTGGTCTCGAACTCACCAAGATCCACCTGCCTCTGCCTCCCAAGGGATTAAAGGAATACCTCACTACTGCCTGAATCAAGGTGGTTTTCATATTAAATATTTGTAAATGATATGCTTGAGGAACTATTTAAATGTTTGACAATATACAGTTAAGATTTTTATCTTAACCCTAAGCATTTGACTTTTTAAATGAAAATTTTAATATAAAAAGGCACATCATGATGAATTATTGATAAAGTAATAAAATTTCCTTTTCTAGAATCAATCAACCATTGCAGTCTTTCCTATTCTAATTTATCTTGTTATTCTCCTCCTCTCCCAGGGTTTCTATTACTTTCCTGTCCAAGATTGCATTGACAAGATTCTTTCCTGCACTCTGAAGGCTACATGGTTCAAGCTTGTAAATATATCCTTTTTATGACTTTTCTTGTTGCTCTTACCAAATAGCTTACAAAGCACCTTAAAGGAGGGAAGGTTTATTTTGGCTCATAGTGTGAGAGTGCAGTCCGATGTAATGAGGGAGGCCTGGCTGGGGGAGGGGGGGACTGGATGGGACGGGACAGGAGGGGGGGCGCTGCAGGCCATCAGAGCGAGGGAGGGGGAGAAGTGTGGCCAGAGAGAGCAGTCCTTGGGGGTGGGGGGAATGGCGGTGCCAACAGCTTCTGATGTGAAGGAACAATGAAATAGATAGGCTCTCTCCTTTTTATTTTCTGGCTCCCAAGCAAAAGGAACGGTGCTACCCTTGCTGAGGGTGGGTCTTCCTCACTGCCACTGCCAGGTGTTTGTCTCCTTGACTATTCTAAATCTTATCCAGTTGAGCCGCGAAGCCTTTACCACGACTAGTGTTCGGGTACTATTCCCTTCTACACATCCTCTCAATGTGAGATATGAAGTTCGTTTTCCGATTTTACTTTTCCCCCCAATATCAAAACTTACCTTTTTTTAATTCACAAAATTAAATGTCAGTTTGGCTGGATACAGGATTCTAGACTGAAAGCCTTTCTTTGCTGAGTGTCGTGTTTCTCTGTGTTCTTTAAAATCAGAATACTTAAATTTGTACATGAGTGCTTTTTAGGATCTCCGTTCCGTATTGCTAGTGATTTCAAGAGAAAAGCCAAGAGCCAGGTTAGGGTGGGCACTCCAATGCCTGTTTTTTCTTTCTCCTTTGTCCCGTGTTCCTTCTGTTGCTTTGTCAACTTTTTCTTCTCAGAGTTACAAACCAAATAACTAGAGGGGATTTCTTTAAATTCACGTAAGGTCACCTTCTTCTTAGTCTGAGAAATAGCCTCTGCTGTTCTACCTCTTCTCCCATCTCCCTCCTCTCCCACTTCCTTTTTCTTTTTCTTCCTTCCTCTCCTCTTCCTCCTGCCTTTCCTTCCACTGACTCAGAGTTCACTACTAAATCAATCAGTCTTCAAGCCATCCCTGGTTATTTCGGTTTCCTGCTTTGTATCTCCCACAGTAAGAGGCTGAGAAGCTGAGTCCTGTTTCATGTAACACTGAGACTCCCTTCCCCTTCTCTCCCTCCTTCCCATAGATCTCTTTGTCCCCCTGCCTATTCTCTTCACTTCACCTTGGACTATCTGAGATTTCTTATCCTTATCCTTGAATTTTCTTTTCCTCCCTCCTCTAGCTCTGAGACCCCTTGATCCTCTAACTTGGTGGCTTCTTTTTCTTCCATCTCAAAGATGACTTAATTCCTTACTTAATCTCTGAGTTCTTCACTTCTAGCCCAGCAATTACCTTTCAGGAATAGGAAGCTCAAGTCATCATTTTGGTTCCTCCAGGTTGATGTTTGAGTCTGAGTTTTACTTTTTCTTGAATCCCATTTTTTCTTCTTGCTTGATTTGCCAATTCATTCTATGGGGAGCGTCTCTTTGTAATTATTTATAATGTGTGAGCGTGTATGATGGGAAGGGCATGTGCAGTGCATGTGTGGAGGTCAGAGGACAAGTTGGTGGCGTTGGTTCTCTCCTCCCACCTTTATGTGGGTCCCAGGGATTGAGCTCAAGTCACCAGGCTTATGTACCATGTGACTACCTGCTGAGCCATCCCACTGCCCTCTTCATTATTGTTTAATGAAGAGTTTTGGATGCGGTTTCCTGAGACTTTTAAAGCTAACTCAGATTCTCCATTTGCTTCTGGACAGAGAAGACCAGCCCTTAGCTCACAGAATTAGACTATGTACCCCAGAGCTAAGTGGAAGTCGGATCTGCCCAGTCTCCCCAAGACAAATAACCTGAAGAGTCAAACCCCTCAGTCATTTGAAGTAGAGCTTACACCAGCGATCCAGCTGAACATGGAGGTCGCATCTGGCCACAGCCATCTTGAAAGTAGCTGCCACTAATAGGACTGACTAGTAGACTAAGAGAACAGGCCAGGTTTGCCCACGGAACATTAGCCTCAATGTTTAACTGTGTGTGTATGTGTGTGTGTGTGTGTGTGTGTGTGTGTGTGTGTGTGTAGGAGATGATGAAAAGACCAGGTGGCCAAACACTGGATTGTCACTGGAAAAGATGGTAGCAGAACACACTTCTAAAAACACATACACAATGATACACAAAAAGTAGGTAGAATTTGTTTAATGTAAGAAAAATTAGAGGAGGCAGATATAGTTTGTAATGAGCCCGGGGTGTTGGGTGTAAGCACACAGACACAACAATGTACAGGCACAACAGTTCACACATACACATCCTTTGTTCAGTTCAGCCATCCTTCCATCTTCCTTCCTTGGTTTCACAGCAGCATGTGAGTTAGAAGGTTCTAGTAGAGTCCAGCTATAGCATTCTATGCTACTGAGAAAATATGGCTAACATGATACCCTGGTATTCTCTTAGATGGTTTCTGCATTCATGGACAATGAAGGCTTTAGAAGCACACAGATGTGAGATAATATGATCTTACCAAAAGAAATGATACAGGAGACTTTCACAGACTCAATTCTAAACCTAACGCTAACTGATGACTTCATCACCTCCTACACTCCCTCACATGTCCCAAAGAGGCCAGTTCAGCTGTGTCACGTCCATGAGGCAGTATGTCCAAGAGATTTCATGGAAAGAAGTGGCTGGAATCCATCCACAAGAGTCTGGGCACCATAGTCTTTAAGACTGTGTCTCCAGGAAGAAAGACCTTTCATCATCAGGCTTGGCTGAGAGGGGAGAAGTCGAGGTGGGGTTTGTCAGAGCTGAGAGAGGTGGCTGGGAAGCCATTTCCTCTCTGGTGTGTTACACGGCATTCAAGCGGATGTCCCCACAGGGAATTTCCGTTGGTGTCTCAGGAGTGATACTTTTAATAATGCGCTGTTAGGAAGGAAATGCAAGTGTTATAAAATCTTGTTTGAAAAGATATTCCAGCATTAATATTAAAACAATGAATAGTATTTTAATGGCATTTCATAGTAAGTTGGAATAGCCTCACTGGCCTTTAAAAGAGAAATTCCCAACTTCTCTAACGTGGATAAAAATGGCAGCGTGGAGACCTACACGCATCTGTAGCGCCAGTAGACACATCACTGTGACACTAACGGGAGAAAATAATCCTTCAGTAGGACCTGGCTGGCCATAGTGCGCAGACTGTAAAGAGACGAGGCTTGTTAGAGCCACACTGAGCTTGGGGACAGACAGACTGGATTTTAGTTCACCCACCTCTTGGCCATAGCGCCCAGTGCCATGAGTCACTGAAACCCACCCCTTACCTTGTTGTAAGCTATTGTTGACCAGATAAAAATATAATTAGGATTAGTCTTAAGTGGAGTTATGATACACAGGAAAGAGCTAATTAAAGGGTGTGGGAGAGGCAAGCCCAGCAAATAACATTATAAAGAAAACTGGCATGTTTGCCCCACCCCTTTGCTATATGGACAGCTACCCTTTTGGCTGACTCCCCCAAGTTACCAGGCTTAGATACTATTTAGTTGTGTGTAACTGTGTGTAGGCGCATGTACGCCAGTGTATATGTGGAAGACGGAAGATGACTTTCAGGCATCAGTTCCCGGCTGTGTAGGCTCCTCCAGTTTAATTTGTCTAGCTTGGTGATAAGAGCCATTTTGCCAGACCACCAAACTATTATTGATCTCAAACTTTGCCAGACCCTGGCCTTCTGCAAAATGGTAACCAGCTAACCTAAGAATGGAGCATTGCTGACATCTTCATAACATGTGCTCATTAGAGACCACCTCCTGTTACCATGGTGTGGCCAAAGGCTTTCTCCAACGGTGACCGCAGCCTTGAGCCTTCCAGGCTACTAGTGCCTGTGATGTCTTCCCATATCAGCCCAGTAAATAGAGCTGCTTCCGTTCTATTTTACTATTCTACAGGCGGTCCCCAGCTGACAGTGGGTCACTACAGGTGGTCCCCAGCTGACTGACAGTGAGTCACTACAAACCATTTTTCCTTTATGATGATGCAAAAGGGATATCCATTCAGGAGAAACTCTGGTCTGAATTCTGACCTTTTCCAAAGCTAGTGACATTGCTCTCTCCTGATGCCAGGTAGTGGCAGCCAGCCACAGCTCCCTGCCAGCCAAGTGGTCATGAGAAAAACAGTACTGTACTGTGTTGCTAGGTTATGATGTTCAGGAGGTTAGGAATATTCATTGTATTTTTTACTTAATGATATTTTCAATTTATGATGGGTTTATCAGGATCTAATCTCATAAGGCCAGGAGCATCTGGATGTGACCAGCAGAGTTCAGACATTTACTTTTCTCTTGAATTTACCTGTTGGTCTTTTTTTTTTTAACCAAACCAGAATTTTATACGGAAACTTCCTTCCTATCAGAATGCTTCTGACTGTCAAATCTGGCAATTAACAAATAATTCCTTAAAAACTCCTACATAGGTAGGTATGGTGGCACATACCTGATAATGCTAGTTCTCAGGAGGCAAGAAGATCACTGCAAGATTAAGGCTAGTCTGAGCTACATGGTAAGATTTTGTTTTAGAATAAAAATCCTCCCTCTTAAAAAAAACAGATTTCTATTTTCCTAGGGGTACTTGGGAAAACAATCATGGCATGCTTGACTACTTGCATTAAGTACACACAAGGACAGAAAAGGTGTCTGAGATGTCCCATGTCAAGAAGAGTGTTGTGTTCTCTAGTTTTTCTGCCCAGTGGGGTCACTGTTGATACTCCATGGACTCCTGCCCCCCAGAACACATGTTCTGCTGATGAGAAGCCAAGGCCCGGAGGTGAGTGCTTTCATGGCTGACTAAATCCTCTCCTTAGCATTCCTTGGCCTTTATCAGCTGCTTCCTGGAAACCTTCTGTCTCCCATCTGGTGGCCTGTGGTGAAGATGGCCCTGTCATCTCACCTACTTCCAAGGGGGTTCCACTTTTTTGGGTGACATTTCCTTGTAACTGAAAATTTGCAAGAAAGACAACCAGGATTTGAGGGGTAGCCTATGACAAAATACTGACATTTGTTAGCCTGGAGCTCCTGCTGCTGACCCTGGCCTCCGTTTGAAGCAACAGAGGTCTTGGATCTTCTCAACCATCATTAAAGAGTTGCCTGGAGAAACGAACTTAGTGACTCTGTGGATGGGAATGGAGTACAGGAAGCAACTGTCTGGTCCTCTCTGGGAGGAAAGGTCATAGGGTGGCTTTGGTTTCCGTTGTAGAAATTTGCAAGAACTGAGTTTTCTTCACCTCGAGTTTAGTTTTCTTACTTAGAAAAAGAAAGGAATCCGATTGTTCTCAGGAAAAGATGTTTGTCTTGTGCTCTCTCATGAAATGTCTGATTGTGCCGGTGCAATGGCCGATTTAATAGTGAAGGTTTGCTCATCAGAACCCACAGTCTAGTTCACCTGGGTTCTCAAGAGCCTCCCACTTTTCCCTGGTGGGTCCCCTTTACCTCTGAGCTCTCCCCCTGCAAACACAACAGTGGACCTAAGTCTCTCCTGGTGTGACACTCGTCACTGTGTACAATAAATACACAGTATTCTGTGGCAGACACACAGCTGAACAAATAACATTTCAGACATTTGGGTTCTGTGGAAGTGAAGAGACACTGCTATAAATCTTAGTAGTTGACCACTAACTCCGGCAGCATGGCATGAGAATGGCCACTATTCTGTCCCTAACCTTTAACACCAATTTCTACACTAGCAAATGGTCTGCTCAGAAAAAAGAAACTGCACCTAAAAATGCAAAAAAAACACTGGCCAAAGAGTCAGAAGATCTGTAGAGTCCCTGAGCTGTGTTGTCTTCGGACAAGTCACCAAAATAATGACTTAGACAAGGTTATTCCCACCTTTGGTGTTCTCGTCCGTCTATAGCACCTGCGCCCATCTGCCTCCCAAGGTCTCTGGAGAGCAAAATGAGACAACCTATAGGCAGACACTTTGGCAACTTTGCATCTTATAGAAATTGTTAGGTACTTGATATTCAGACAGAAATAATCATTTCTAATATGGCGGAAAATGGCTCCAATGGCCTGAGCCACAACTTTGATATCCAACTTCGTTGGGGGGGGTGACAATTTTTTAGGCTAAAATTGTTACTGTAACATTTTTATTTTGTGATGTTCTTCAAAACAGTACTTGACACACTGATGTGAGAAAAATGGCTATGGCATCAGGCATGGTGGCCACACCTTTAATCCCAACACTCAGGAGGCAGAGGCAGGCAGATCTGTGAGGCTGAGGCCAGCTGGTCTACAAGAGCTAGTTCCAGGACAGTTCCAAAGCTACAGAGAGACAGGGACTCACTATGTACCTATGGTGAAACTTTATAAATATATAGGACAAAGAGCCTTTGGTAGATTTTATCTTTTGAATAAGACATAACAAGAAAATTACTTTCTTCCCAATTATCCAGCTACACACACACACACACACACACACACACACACACACACACACACACACTCATTAGTGGGGACATACCTCCTTCAGTGTCCCTGGAGTGCTAATCAGCCGATAAATGATATACGTAGGGATGCAGATAATAGATGACGTCCCTAAGCAGTAGCCCAAGATGATGCTCCAGTGAGGATAATTATATTGGAAAAGCCGCAGTTGGGGTGGGCTCATCAAAAAGCTGCAAAGGATGAACTAAGACAAATTCCAAGAAACATTGAAAATCTTGAGACCACAAACACCAAAGAACAAATTTGACCTTCTACTGGGGGTATATCCTAGATTGAATTTCTAACCACTAAACAGAAAAACAGGTATGCTCCTTGCTTGGGTTTCTTCACCTCAGGGCCTACTGTGGAAATTACAGCATCCCTACAGTTATCCCCAAAGTCAGGGAGATGTAGTGTCTCCTTCTGTCAAGGAGAAGAGATTGGCACCCACTGGGACTGGACAGCAAAGAGACAGACAACCTGAGCAGCCTCTCTGTTTGTCTCTACTTTGTTGCCACAGCTGACATTTGCCGACTGTTTTAGGTCAGAGGGCAGTGCCTTCCATCTGGGAGAGAGAACTGAGGCGTGCTCTGCTCAGGGCAATGTTCCTTCCCACCTTTGCTCTCTGTGCGGCTCTGAAGCCTGGGGTTTCAGTAAGAATGAATCAGCAGGGATTGGTCTGGACACTAGTGACTGTCCGCTACAGGCCCTTCTTGAAAGGAACAGTGGAAGTGGGAGAGCACTTCACGCGTTTTCCACTTGAGAATCCTATGGGATTTTTGATGAGAACTTCAAATCTCCTTTAACACCCAATGTACGATTTTTTGTATTTTCAGTTTGGTTTCCAGAGTGAGCATCAATGTTGGCTTTTGCCTAGAAACCGCTGTGCCGAAATCACTATTGCTCTTGATTTAATTTTATTTTAGTGCTTCAAGCTCATAAAGAAGACACTAATGTAAATTACTCATGTGGTTAAACATCTATTTATATCTGTTTTTCCTTTGTCTGCAGGTAATAAAATGGGAAATTGTAAAGCACACATCCTTCTGCGGAGCCTGTGTCCAGGAGGAGGGCTTCAAAACAGAGCCCCCTCAATCACAAACCTAACACAAGCTCCTCAGCCCCGGACCTGGCTACTGAGGAAAGTAACTGGGATTGGGGAGGAGACAATCCATTCAGGAACCATTTTTGACAGAACTGGGCTATCTTGCTGTCAGGTTTGTGAAATTGAGCTCACCAGGGCCCAAGCTCGTTATTTGGTTATTCACCTCCCTCACTAAGCCCAACTTCTTTTCTCAAGCAATCTATTTCTTCTTTCTTTCTTCCTTCCTTTCTTTCTTTCTTTCTTTCTTTCTTTCTTTCTTTCTTTTCTTTTCTTTCTTTTTTTGTAACTTGGTTTCAGTGAAAAAAGAATGTTTTTAGTAATTTGCTTGTTTACCTAAAGTTCTGAGTAGGAGACCTGTTTATTCCACATAGACTTGGAAAGCAGATTTGCCACCTCTCCCTGGGGCACAAGAGCACCGACCTTTGGAGGAGAGACGTGAACATCCCTGGGTTGGTATAGTATGCCTGCCCTGGTCTCTACATGAGTGCTGACCATGAGCCTCCAGAAACAAACAAACCCAAGGTCTCTAGACCCAGACAAGAATGAAGCAGATGAAGAGACCTCATGTCTAAGGGGGACCACAAATATTTTAATGCAATCTGTCAGATACAGGACCCGATGGGGACAGGCTGGGGTTAGGCGAGTGAGGTGAGTCACACAGGCTCAGGGGCCAGGGCCAGAGTCTGATAAAATATTTTTATACAGATTAATGTAGCATTGCATTGAAATAGTATTTATCTTGCATACTCATGTGTTTTATGTTCCCTGGCATGTCTCACTCACCTCACCCCAGGCTGGGCCTGGACACTGCTTCCTTGTTGGGTGGGGAATAAGAAAGCACATAAGAAAAAAAATGTCTCTGCCCTATGGCATTCATCTAATGTGACTTCTTCCTCTGAGAAACAAATGAAAGGGTTTAAGTAGATTATCAAGAAGCAAAGGTATTAATTCAGGCTAATAATCTATGTATGTCAGGGCCGTAGCTTCTGCTCACAGTGAATCAAGAGACTTAGTCCAAACCTCTTCCTAGAAAAGCAACTGAAACTTTGCCAGGTGTATGAGCACTTGCCTTCAACCCCAGCACTGCAGAGGCAGGGGGACTGATGTGAGTTTGAGGCTAACCTGGGTCTGCATGACGAGTTCCAGGCCAGCCAGGACTACAGAGTGAGACCCTGTGCATACAAACAAAGACAGATGGATTTAAAGGAACTGACAGATAGCCTGGTGGTACACAGCAACAGCCCCTGGTACTTGAAAAGCTGAGGCGAGAGGATTTCTTGGGCTAAGTTCAAGACCAGCAAACTTTGGTTTTTTTTGTTTTTTTTTTTTTTTAAAAAAAAGTTTTGATTTGGGCTAAATGCATCAAATGAGCAAAGAGCTGACAAAGTAATATGGGACGAAAACCTAAGAAAGTGCACAAGCCAGGGTCGGCATAAGGGTCTCCGCGTGTTTGCTCTAGAGCGTGGGCCGGCACTGGAGTCGCTGGGCTGGGAAGTTTGCTGCTTGGGACGAATGTTTATGGAATCTAGAGTGGTCGGGAAGGCTTCTGGGAACAGAGACACATGCAGTGCCACAGAAGCAAAGCAAACATAGCAACAACTGGACCATCATACAAAACTTAATCCTGCCGGGCACGGCGGCGTACACCTTAAATCCCAGCACTTGGGAGACAGGCAGGCCTGGTCTACAAAGCAAGTTCCAGGATAGTCAGGACTGTTACACAGAGAAACTCTGTCTAGGGAAAAAAAAAAACAAACCTAACAACAACAACAAAAAAAACCCTCTTAGTCCTGAGATGTGTAAGCAGTTGGGAGCAGCAAAGACTCTTTCTCAAGAATGTCAGCACAGAGAGACGAAGAGAGGCTGTGTGCTGAAGGCCTGAGACATCTGGAATGGCCCAGATGCCCTCAATAAGCTGAGCTGGTTAATGGAATCATATAACCTGCTTTTATTTTTCTCCAAAGGATTAAAAAATGACCCAATAAAGTTATATATAAATGAAAAAACTGAGAAACAGTCCCCAGTGATTTAGCCCAGGCTGCCTCACTCAGCATGCACCTGAGAGGTTAGTAGGGTATGATCTATCTCTGGGCAGTAGAGACACTTGGAGAGGAGGTGGCTGGGCACATAACAAGGTGCAGTGACAACTAAACACGTCACGAGCCACCCTTAGAACTCAACTTTCTATTCCAGGTCCTTCGGCAATAAATGAATTCTACTTTTGACTTGTCCTGAACTTGGGGACCTTTATGTGTGCATATAAAATTGGTATGAAATTGCTAGGAACCCCTCTCAGGCTTTTCTGAGCAATAAATACAGTATGTCTTTCCATGGTCTTGAATAATGCTTGTCACCTGATTTTAATGACATTAAGCCTCAATTTCCTTAAATGCTAATAAGAAGCAACAAGCCAGTGGCTCATGCCTGTGGCAGCAGCTCTTGAGAGGCAGGAGGATCTCACATATGAGGCCAGCCTAGGCTGTGTATAGAGTTCCAGGCCAAATCAATCTACATTTGATCTGGAGGCTGTCTTTAAAAACAAACAAAATACCCCAACGCCTTTCAGAATGATCATAAAGATTCAAAGGGCAGCAGCTGTATATCTGGTGCAGAGTCGGCCTACCGCTCAGTAAATGCTGTCATTCTTGTTAGAGGGGCTTCTTGGAGTACTAGTTTATTTTTGTTTCTTGGTAGGATTTTGTCCACACAGAAGTGCTGGGTTTACAAAACTCTTTGAGGTGCACAACCTCAGTCAGTACGCCCACCTGGCTCTGTGCTACACTTCAGCACTACTTTTTATTTTGTTTTTCAAGATGGGGTTTCTCTGTAGTCCTTGCTGTCCTAGAGACCAGGCTGGCCTTGAACTCAGAGATTCTCCTGCCTCCCGAGTGCTGGGATTAAAGGTGTGCACCATCTTTGCCTGGCTTTATTTCTTATAAATAAATATCTGGAACCACAAGGCAGAAGTGATAACTCACCAGGAGAAACAGAGGACTGATGGCTACCCAGCAGATCCTCCAGAACCATCCCGGGTTGAAGCCAAGCATTTCCTTCACATCGCTGCAGAACTGACTGATACCTAAAATCACCCAAAGGAGAATGTGACTGAGGCCAGATCAGCACTGGTGATGGCAAGAATGGGAGTGGGGGTTCCCCCTGAGCTGGTGGAGTCGCTCTGCACTTCTCCACACGAGGGGCTCCAGGGAGATGGAGCAGTGGGGGGAGGGGTGCATTACAAAACTGAATAATTTTTATAGCAAGCAAAAGTCACAGAGCCAGGAAGTTGATGGACACCTAGGGAGAGAGCCAAGATCCCCACTGGTGCCCATACTGTCCTTCTAAGATCTCAGCCTAGATTAGATTGTAGTGTTAATTGTAGGAAGGAAGTCATTTTACTTAGGAATGATAAGCCCGCCTTGCAGAGACCAACTTGGACTATCCATTGGCAACTTTCAAGGAGATTTTTTTTAAGGTTTATTTTATGTGTATGCATGTTTGGCCTCCACATATGTCTGTGCACCATGTGTATGTATGGTGTCCACAGAAGAGGGTGTCTGGTCCCCTGGAAATGGAGTTAACAGTTGTGAGCCACAATGTGCGGTGCTGGGAATCAAACCCAGGTCCCCTGTGAGAGCAACCAGGGCTCTTAACCAATAAGCCATCTCTCCAGCTCTTCAAGGGAATGTTTTAATTACAGTATTGCTCATTTGTATGCCAGGTCAGGATCCAGGTAAGAGATTACTGGCACTAGCATGACAACGCCCACGGACGGGTGAAGCATGAGGCGTGAGTGCTTCTAGCTTTCTCCAGAAGTCTGTGGTTCCTAGGGCAGGTCTACACAGTGACTCTGAACTCTGTCCTCTGAATTAGCCCTGAATTCAGTCCCCAGAGCCCACAACAGGTGACTCACAACCTCCTACAAGTTCAGCTTCAGGGAATCCAATACTCCTGCCGCCTCTGCAGGCTGCTGCACACACAGACACACGTGCACACACACACTTAAACCCTTTAGTTTGTGTGCTCGCCCCTCTTCTTTGCAATGTGCATGATGACTATCACAATAAAGCCATTGATCATAGAAATCGGAAAGCAAACGCATTTCCAGAAAGAGATGTTTGCTTCTTGATCATACAGACACACACGTCTCTGAACATGTGTTCTTCATGTCAGCTGCTTGTACCCTCCCCATGTCAGCACTGATGGAATCTCTGCCAATAGACCTCAGTTCACTTCCTGCACCTCCTCTCTCCCTTACCAAAGTTTCTTCCAGGACCAGAGGGAGTGACCTGGGGATTTACTAATGCAGAGAGAGCAAGAACATTCTTGCCTGGTTAGGGGACAAGGGCTGAAGCTCTCTCTATCTCGGTGCTCTGGAAAGGGGTCTCGCTTGGGAAACTGAAATCTGGGCACTCATAGCAATGCACTGTACATCAGGCCTTCAATCACCACTGTGGGCGAACTGGCTGACTCTAGCTTCTCTCTTCTGGGTAAATGTTAAAATAAAAAATCAGGGTAGTAACCATGCTCTCCTTCAAGGGTATGAAAACTGTGGTACAGTGTGGGGGTGCAGGGGAAATGATGGGCTGTTGTAGAAAGCCCTCCCTGAGATTAGCTTACACTCAGGAGCTCACACCTAGCCAGCTGCCCCTTCCTGCCCTCCTCCGATGAAATCAGTGCCCTCTCCCTGCAGACTGAGGGTAATGGCGAAAGAATTCTCCCCGGAAGGGCCCTCTTACCGTAGAACCAAGACACGGCAACGGCTTCAATGAGTGCCACAGTGAGCACGGCGGGCCCCGTGGCGTACTCCTCCAACAGGGTCACCACGTATGCCCCTCCCTGGGGACGAGATTGAAGATGTGGTTAACAGTCTTCTGAGATACAACCACTCATTACAAAGGCCTGCAGCAACTTCTGAATAGAGGGTGATGAGTGGGTGATTCTCCCCCTGCACTCCGTCTAAGAACCCCAGGGCTGTCAGGTGGAGTGGCCTTGGAATGTGTGCCTATCCGACACCTATGTACCATGGAGCACAAAACCGAACCCACAGCCTGGGGTATGCTAGACTGAGCCTCCAGCCCCCTTGTTTTCCCCACCACACTGTAAGAGACAAACTCTAAAGGGCCTCTCTGTCCACTTTCAACTTACTGAATACTTTCTAGACTCGACCTTGGAGAACCCACAACTGTAAAGACTGAACCTGGAAGCTGAGCATGGTGGTGCTCACCCTTAATCCTAATACTTGGGAAGCAGAGAAAGTCTGGTCTAGAGAGAGGGAGAGAGGGAGGGAGAAAGAGAAAAAAATCTGGCAGTGGTGGCACACACCTTAATCCTAGCACCTAGGTAGCAGAGGCAGGTGGATCTCTGAGTTCAAGACCAGCCTGGTCTAACTTCTGACCCCCTCTGAGATCTCTACAGCCCCTTAACCTGACCTGGCAAATGCTGGAATCATTGAAGTCCTGGCTTGAGCCAGGAGGACACAAGTCCACGATGTCACATTATCTGATGTGCACTTTACTATATTTGCCTTGGCTGCTAAACAAACGGAGAAGAGGGATGGCTGGAGGAGATCTGACTCCTTTACTAGGCAAACTCTAAAGGAGACGAGGTGGCATTACATCCAAGACACCAGCTGCAAACCAGGACACTGGGACAAAGCACCCCTGAAAGGTAGAAGTGGCTGGGAATGCAAGTCCTAACTTCTCTCCAGGTATTGTTGCCGAGCCTGAAACATAGCTGGATCTGTTGGGAAACGTTAAGTCCGGCTCCATGCCACCCCCGAAGCTCTACACAGATCTCCCAACAGGTAACACAGAAATAGCTTCTTGTTGGTGACAAATTTTTCGATGCTGAAAATTGAACCCAGGGCCTCACATTATGCTAGGTAAGCAATCTAACACTAAGCCTCATCCTCAGCCCATGATAAGCCTTTTATTAAATAGTGCTAGCAACACCTCTGGAGGCCCCCAAGTGAGGACGTTATGGGAAGTGGAAGGAAAGAATCCGCTCTGCTTGTGGAACACTGGTGCCCTAGCAGAGGCCACTTAGAGCCAGAGGCCCTGGTACTCACAGAAGTCAGCGTGAGCAGGGATCCCAAGACACAAGTAATGACCACAATGAGCACAAACCACTCCCGGCGCTTGGCCCAGATGTGTGGAAACTCATCCAGCACCGCTGTTATCACACCTTCCAGGCCTGCAAACTAAAAGATGCACGCAGATGGTCACAGTGGCGTCTTGGGACAAGCCTGTGCCTTAAGGACAGAGGACAGGAAGAGAGATAAGGCTACCAATTGAACATTCAAGCCGATTAAGACTAGTTCGCCCGCTCACTGGCCCATGAACATGGCCCATGAAGCCTATTTCCATCCGATACCGGCACCAGAACCCATCATTTAGGTTGTGCAGACAAAGAAATGCAGCATCCAGAACTTCAGCATTTGGTGTCTGGGAGAGACTAGTAGTCCTAAGGTCAGCTCAACGCCCATACCCTCTCGACACTAATAGTTAAGTGACAAGTCTCTGAGCGGAGCCTTTAGGTGCCATCAGTAGAGAAGAAAACAAATAAGGAATTTACACATGCTGAGCTCTTTGTGCCAGGCGCTTTCCCTACATTACGCCAATTATAACTCTGTTGTACGTACACACTGCAAAAGGTGCCATTGCTGAAAGGAGTGGATGGGCGGGGACAAAATGGGGAGGAGTGGAGGAGGAAGAAGGGAAGAGGAGGGGGGGAGAAGGGAATTACCAGGAGGTAGCAAACAGTAGCACAGAGGGTTTGGGTGGGAGGAAGTGAGTCTAGCCACTTCCTGCTCCCTTTCCTCTCGTCCTCCCAGAGCACTTTCCATTTCTACTCACCGTGCTGTCCAAACCCAGCGTGATTAGCATGAGGAAGAAGATGATGGCGAAGAAGGTGGCTGCTGGCATGTTGGCTATGGCCTCCGCATATGTGATGAAGAGGAGGCTGGGGCCTGAAACAGGGAGACAGGAGGAGGTGACGCTGAGACCCAGCCTTACCAAGCTATTGCCAAGTAGAACTGGGCTAATGCCACGGTTACTCTTCTCACCCTCCCCAGTGAATGCAGTGAATCGGGCTTTTTCAGCACCAAAGGCCTCTTCACCCACTGTGCCTGACAGTTTGCAAAGCCAAGGGGAAGATTATCCACCTTGAAAACTGGGTGTCTTCAATTCAGGAGATAGAAGGGGCTTAAGACTGGGACTACGCAAGCTCCAGCATGTGACAATTCTGTGTTTTATTGTCAGGGCCAGGACTGTTACATCCAAGGTACTTTGTGACGTCCTCAGCTCCAGAATAGCAGGAGAGGGAATAAGGACCTCATGATATTTTTAAGTCACCCCTTCTTTTTACATTTGGGGGTGCTATGGTGTGAACTCCAGCATCTGCGCACCATAGGCAAGTGCTCTACCACTGACCTACATACTCCCAGCCCTTAAAGTCCTTTTGACAGTGTGACAGACATGTTCTTAAACCCTCATGGTTAGCCAGGGATGCTGTCATTTGGTCAAAGCACTGCATTGGGCCAAAATACGAATATTTCTCAAGGCCCTGGTGCTCCACTTGGTCTCATTGCCTTAAATGAGTGCTAAGTTATTTCCAATGAAAACAAACAGCATGGTCACATCAGTTAAGTCTTATCACTCCACAAGGGAAGTTCTAAGGACCAGTTGATTTTTGCCTACAAGACTGGACTGTACCACGAGATCATCCCAGTGCCTAAACCCACTGATTTTAAAGCTCTCATACAAGTCATAGTTTTAAGCCCACCATGCACTGGGCATCGAGAGAACTGAATGCATGGCTGAGCTGAGATCACCAAGGCAATTAAGTTTCTTTCAAATCTCTGAAAAGTTTGCTTATGTCTAGAGCTTCCAAGTGTATCGGAGCCATAAACAGAACCCTGGATCCTACCTGCATCTTTGGCCACCTCAGACACCTCTTCATGCCTCATCTCGGCCATGTAGCCAAGAACCGTGAAGATGACAAAGCCAGAGACGAAGCTCGTCATGCAATTTACCACACTGGTCACCAGGGCGTCTCTGGAATGAAAACCCCAGGCTGCCTGAGACACTTCTGGAGTAGGGAGTCTAAGAAACGCCTGTCTGTGTCTCTTCTGCTGCAACAGGCCTCCATGCCCAACCTACCCCCACATCTGCAGACACCATGGCAACCACACACAGCGTGGGGAAGGCAGGTCAAAGATGTCTTAAGACACGTCCATAAACTGGGTACTGTAGCACAAGCCTTAATTCCATCCCGTGGAGGGCTGAGTAAGGCAGGAACAGAGCTATAAAGATGCAGAGCGGGAGACCCTGACTTCTCCACTTCAACCAGGAGAGGCAAAACAGAAGTATCCTGGAGATTCTCTCAGCCTCTGACTAACCTGAGTGAAGATACAGCAGGAATGGGCACTATGCCTGTGGATGAATGGCCAAGGCCTTGTGATGCCCGTGAGGGGCAATGCCCTCATGGTGTGGGTCCAGACAGGTTTGAGACCATTGCCTTCCCTGGGCTGTCTATCCGCCACTCCATTTCTAAGCTCCGCTCAGCATCCCACGTACTCACTGGTAGCAGTTGTTATGAAACTTGTTGTAGCTAGCAAAAGCCAGGAGAACCCCAAAGCCCGGGCCGAGTGAGAAGAAGATCTGAGCAGCAGCATCCACCCACACCTGAAACACAGCACGTGAGGGCCCAGGGTGAGGGTGAGACCTGGGCTGCTGCCAAGCAAAGCAGCACCCGCTCAGGCCTCCATGCGGCTATGCGCGGGGCAGAAGCCAGCGTTTCCGGGTCCGTCACAGGGATGGCCACTTCTCTGGTGACATACATGTGATTTCTCTTCCTATCATTTAAATTTAGCGGCTTGAGGCCACCGAATGGGAACGTGTTATTAGTGCTTGTATTTCTGATCTAAAGCATCGTTGCAGACTTGTACATTCAATTTGAGTCGTCCCTACTGTCCTATTTGAGAGAATTGGCTTTCTCTAGTGAAAACCTGGCGAGTGCACACTTTCCCTCCATTTCTCACCCCCGTCTCCAAGAGTTTCTGCCAGTTGGGTTTCAGGTAGAAGACAACCCCTCTCCAGGCTCCAGGAAGTGTGGCCCCCCTCACCAACAGGACAGACAGGACGATATAAGGGAAGGTGGCTGTCACCCACACCACCTGGAATGAAGAACAGAAACACAGGTTACTACCACACTGTCTCAGAGACAGCAAGAAAAGGAGACAAGTTGTGGTGTCTTTTACTAATGAAGACCTCTGGGGAAGGGGGCCCATTTTTTTCTCTCACAGGCAGCAAGGCCTGGCAGAAGGATCTGTATCTTCAAGCCCAAAACTGGGTGTAACATACTACTGTAATTCTGCCATTCGAGACACTGAGGTAGGAGGATTCCTATGAGTTTCTGGCCAGCCTGAGGTGCATGGTGAGATGCTGTTCTGAGAAGCAAACAGACTGCAGCAGCAGCAATAGCAAAACCCCACTGTCTTCAAAGTTGGCCGACAGCAATCTGACTGCTTGCCAGCATGCCCTACCCCTAACCCTAAGCCTGCTCCACATCTGTCCAGTAGGGACAGAAGCTAGCAGCAAACAGTAGAATTAGCCAGTGTAAAAACTCTGGGTATGGGTCATGATTAGTTCTCAGTAAGTTATGGCCAATACTAGCACATACAAATCACATTTAATTTGTATGTGCATGCATATATGTGTGGAGGCCCGAGGTTGACACTGGTTGTCTTTCTCAGATGGTCTCCATCTGACTTTTTGAGCTCTCACTAAATCTGAAGCTCACCCATTTGATTAAACTGACTGGCCGGAAAGTTCAGGGGTCCTCCTAACTCTGCCTCCTGCCTCCTATCCCCCCCNCCCGCCATGCTGGGATTGCAGCCATACACTCGTGTACTGCTATGCGCAGCTCTTTACACGAGTGTTGGTGACACACACTCAAGTCTTCATGCTTCTGTTGGAAGAACATCACCTACTGAGCCCCCTCTCCAGCCCCTGTGTATTTCCCAATATAAAGGGCTGAATTGTGCCTCCATTTAATTAGATGAGCTTACATGTAAATGATACTGGTTAATTTCTAGAACCTTCTAACAGATGTGATGAAGAAAGTGTCACAGAATGTTTTTGGACTTTCTCCTGCTCCGTAGCTGTCCGGAGTAATGCTCTTGAGTCTTGGTGACACTGGGGGTCCTGGGCAGTCCAGGACAAGCAGCAGCAGGGTCCTCCTCACCTTGCCAGATGATTTGACTCCTTTCCAGATGCTAAAGTAGATGATGGTGAAGATGAGTAGGGTGCAGAGAGCAAGCTGCCAGCTGATGGTCCCCAGGTCCTGGAGTCCCTTAGACTGGTGGATCTGCAGGACGTGGCGCCTGGAGTGACAGAAGGAGCCTGTGAGAGTCACCTGAGCACGTGATCGTGACTCGTCCAGAGATTGTGGACACCAGCAGGAGCCTCGGGGGGACTGGAATTGATTATCCTGAAAGAGCCCTGGATGGCAGGAGCATTCAGCCCACTGCTAGACCTCCTATCTCTCACTTCACTGTCTGTAGCCAGAACCTCCCAACCGGCATGAGCAGGTGGTCAGTGTTTGCCGGGATAAGACATTTTCTTCAGTGGTGTAGCACTCGCAAGTTGCTCATGCTTCTCATAACAAACATTCATTAAACTCACATGTCACCAGAAAGAATAAAGAAAAAACATGACCGCAGAAGGGGAGCAAGTCAGGAAGGGGATAAGTGGGAGATAATAAGGATAGGGACAAATATAATCAAAATGCATTCTATCCATGTGTGCAAATGTCACACTGGAACCGGTTCTGTATAATTAATTCATGCTAATGAAGCACTTTAAAAGAAGTCTGCCAAGAGAGGGGTGAAGAGTTTCTGGCCCCTAAGATGCCAAGCTCCAGGCGGGTATGGCTGTCCTTAACAGACCACGCCCTCCCTCCCAGGTACCCACAGGTAAAACTCCTCAGCAGGTGATGTGGAATGGAGTGTCCAGGTGGCGTTGTCCTGGGAGAAGTAGTCGGTGCAGTTGCCAGTGTTCCAGGAGTTCTTGCAGCTGGTCCAGGGCAGCTGGTCCGTGAAGGAGGAGATGAGGTAGTAGAGCGCCCAGGCAATGATGGTGTTGTAGTAGGAAGCGATATAGAAGGTAATGATGCAGATGGCATAGCCAATCCCTGGGCAGCGGGCGAGAAAGAGCCAGGCTCACAGGGCAGCTCAAAGTCCCAGGCCCCAGCCATTTAGGTACCTTCTCCAGCACCTTCCCCCCGTCCCTGCCCCTGTTACCTTTGAAAATCGGGCAGATTTTCCTCCATATAGAAATGCACCCATTTCGGTGGTACTGGCCCAGCGCAAGCTCCATGTAAAAGAGTGGGATCCCCCCAAAGATAGCCATGATGGTGTAGGGAAGGAGGAAGGCCCCTGTGGCAGAAGGGAGACAGTTTTACTTCCTGCCCACATCTGTCCCCAGATCAGCCCACTGATGTGGAGCTGTGCTCACAGTAGGCTGCCTGGCCTTAGTGCTTTGTGAGAGGAGACAGCAGACAAAGTTGTGGGGTACTATCCAGTGTGAGCCTGTCCGGGTTAGTGAGCATGATTGTTGACATTGTAGAGTCACCTGGGAAGGGAGTCTCAAATAAGAAGTCTTTCATTTGCTTTGTTTGTTTTGGGTTTTGTTTTTTGAGACAAGGTTTCTCTGTGTAACAGCCCTGGCTGTCCTGGAACTCACTTTGTAGCCCAGGCTAGCCTCAAACTCACAGAAATCTTCCTGCCTCTCCTTCATGAGTGCTGGGATCAAAGGCGTGGGCCACCACACCAGGAAGTCTTGTTTGGGTTGACCTTGAGACACTTTCTTAATTGAGGTCACAGAGATGAGAAGCCCCACCCTGAAGGTAGGCGATACCACTTCACGGGTTGGGCCCTGGACTGAGGAGACACTTACCTGAGCCAGCCTGCACACATGCTCCTGACTAGCTGCTTCAAGTTCCTGCCATCTAGAAGTCTCAGCGGTAATGGACTGTAACCTGGCACCTTGAGCCAAACAGACCCTTTCTCTTTAAACTGTCTTTTTCTTGGTGTTTCACTGAAGCAACAAGAAATGAATCTCAGATACTGTCTCAGGGCAAATCAGAGCAAAAACAAGTGAACAAAAGACAAACCAAGCGAACAATACAGAAAGAGGAGCTTGGGAGAGTGGGTGGAAAGAGGCTGGGCTGGAGTCAACAGAGCAGGTGCCAGGACTGTTGTGGGTCTGGGGCCGTTTAGAGAGTCACCAATCTGACTCAAGTGTGGGTTTTAGTAAATTAGAGGCTTTCTATTAAAAAGAATCTGACAAGGACCAAACCAGAGAGAATTCTCCAGGTAAGACTGCAGCTACTGTTAGCCAAAGAATTATAAAGGCAAAACCTACAAAGTTATGATTTTGGGAAGCCAAATTAGCTCATAACCTGTCTGGGTGCTGGCAAGGCTTGGTTTTATAACAAACATCCAAGCAGTTGCCTCAGCTATCCAAGCAAGCAAGCATTTCATACAAGGCAGAACTTAGCAGTTAGCCTGTTCAATTTTGTGACCCATTACCTTATAAGACTAGCAGAGGAAGTGAAATATTTTGCAACAATCAGCAATTTTTAAAAGAATAGCCTAACTGCACCAGGAATCAGTCCATCTCGGGGCCAGCTGACAGGGTACTTTCAAAGTATGAACAACGTCTTCATGGCATATACAAGTTAAAAACAACCTAGATTTTTACAAGCCTAGCACAGTAAATGTATCCATTAGACATAACGTTCACCATTGCAAGGGCTACCTCCACTTTTGTCTGAGCTCTGATTTCTTCTCCCATTAGATGATGGTGCCAGCAGAGTCACACATCAGAGTCACAGGGGCCTCTAGAAACTGGCCTCCAGATTCAAGGGTCCGCCCTAGGCCTCATAAAGATGATGTCCAGATGTGGGAACAGTGCTGAACTGTCCAGTGATCCACACAGATGCAAACGTCTATGACTCTTGGAACTGGATCCTTTACCAGTATCACCTATGACTCCAGACTCTTGACCACTGATATTTTGACTGCATGTCCCTAATTCCATGGAGCCAGAATAATTCCTCGCAAACAAACCATCACTGTCTGAGAGCCTGGCTGAAAACAGTTGTTTCTCACGGGACAATAAGTTCTCTCACCTGCAGCTTGAGATTTAGCCTGATAACCTTCCTGTCTAAAGAGTGCTTCACCCCTAAAAAGCTAAAGTCAGTGTGACTCAGAAAGGTCCATGTAATTACAGTCACTTTGACAAACCCAACTTGAGAATCAAAAACACGCTGTGTTTTTATGGTGGCCCTCGACTCATCCAAAGGATTTACCCAGTTGACTTTACAGTAGGAAATGCCACCAAGGATCCAGCTCTCATATAAGGCTCAGGCTAAAGATCCTGCCAAACGGGAGAGAAGGAAAATATGATTTCCAGTTCTCCCAGGCAAGAGCTGTGCAACCTCCCATGGCCCGAGGAAATGCCTTCATAGCCACAGATCAGCCTCTAAAAGATGAAGAAGCTTCGTGTTAGGTCCCAGAAGTCTGGGTGACATAAATGACACACCTCCAGATCTCACTGTAGTTGCCTCTCAAACAGCTTGTCAAAACATGTCCACTGATTTGACACCTATTTCTTTTTGCCCAGTACCTTCTCACCCATCTCCCCCAGTCTGCTCTGCCCTCTCTCAGGCTCCCCAGCTCACACATACAGACACCAATGAAACTACTCTTAGCGTCTTAGGACCACTAAGACGGGCAGGACAAGACATCTATAGCACACAGGAGATGTAACTGTAGCTGCTCACGCTCTAGGTTGGCAGTAATGCCATACTGAGGCTGGGCTCAGCCTCGGATCACATCAAGTCTGATAAGACCTTGGACCTAAACTAGTGCCGTTCTCTGATTTCACGCAAACCCAAAGTCCCAGCAGGTTTGGAGCCTTACAGCCACCTCCCCGTGTTTCCTCCCGTAGGCCTTACACCTTCGGACTCTGCCAGCAGGACTTGAGCACACAGTGAGATGAGTGTTCTCTTGCTTCTGACTCCCTAACAGAAGCTTGACTAACGCAGGATGAGAAGGAAAGCCCTTCAACAAGTAAAGCACAGTGATGCTATAAACCCAAGGCCATGTGGGAGAGCTCAGGTCCGGCTTCACCACTTGAAGGCCCCACACAAGCTACCTTAGGCTTTCAGCTGACTGGAGACTTGACCAGCATGAAAGCCTAGGTTTCACATTCTCAGACTCTGGCAGTCACACAGGACAGTAAAGACACGACTTGTCTTACAGCCTCCCCTGAGGACCAATGACCCACCCCTGGGTCGGAGCCTCTGCTGGTGGCCTATGGTACTAACCTCCGCCATTCTGGTAGCATATGTAGGGAAAACGCCAGATGTTGCCCAGGTCTACAGCATAGCCGATGACAGACAGGAGAAAATCCATCTTCTTGCCCCAGGTCTCCCGTTCCCCTTGGCGAATCTCCGCCACCAGGGTGGTGGTGGCTGTTGGGATAGAGTGTGTAGCTTCATCTGCACTGGTGCTGGGATCTGCAGAGTACCCATTGGATATTTGGCCAGGCTCTGGCCTGTCCCCTGGGGTGGGGACACCCTTTTGGAGAACACCATTTCCTTGGCAGTCCTCTCTGTCTTTGCATGCTGACAGGACTTTCTGAGAATTCAAGGGTGTGGTCTCCATCCTGTTGGTCAGTAAATGATACTGATGCCCATCTGCCAAGGACCCAAACTAGTTCTCGTGCTTGGCTTCAGATCTCCTTCCAGTGTTATGGTGACAAAATTGAAGGCTCTGTTGGAAAAACATACGGAGAAAGGAGAGAGAAATTAGGATTTATTTGTATGGGGAATTAACCATTCATGGTTTTATTTTTTGTTGGTTAAGAAAGGTCTCACTCTGTAGCCCAGGTTGGCCTTGAACTTGCAGCAGGCCTCCTCTCTCAGCTTCCTGAGTGCTGGGATTACAGGCCTGAGCCATCACAACAGCTCTATGTATAGCTTGAATGATCTTAGTTACAGGGTTACACATGCTCTTATCTGTAAGCCAGCCCATTCACTCAGAGTCAATAAAATCTACTAAACTTTTTGACAAATGGAGGGTGTCAGAACACCATCAAGCAATTTGAAAAGGAAACAAAACAAAAATAGCAAATCACCAAGATTATGCACAGGCTTTACTTAAGATGCAGCGCTTACGTCATTTAGAGGGACATAGACGCCCCCTGTAGTTTATCAGTAACCTGGAGGAATGTCAGGAGCAGTTTCCTGCAGCGCCAGAGAGCCCTGTCCTAGGTGCCATGCCTAGAAACAGCAGCACAGCCATAGCTTCTGTCTGTCTACCTGCCAGAGGGGACAGTCCTCGCCATTTAAACTGAGCACCTGATGTTAGATTTTACATGTGCTACCAACGCGGCTCAAAAAGGAAGAGAGTCAAAACACCAGTGCCTAGAGCTCTATATATCTGGGTCCTTTCTTGCCCTTCCCGACTGGCTCCTGGAGACCTGCAGCTGTGTCTGCCTGTGCTCCACTTTTCAACCTTCCCATTGAGCCTCTGCAGGTCCCAGCAGGCCACGTCTGTCACTGCTCCTCACCATTCATGCTTCTTGCCACTTGCCAGCAACTTCTGGAGCTAAAGCCACTTGTCACTGCAGTCATGAGCACGCATGCCAGTGTGCTCCTCCAGAGGGTCAAAGAGAAAAGTGTGGGGGCCACTGACCCCAGACTTGCCTGCAGAAGGCTGGACCCCGGTAACTGCACCTTTATCTCACTGCTATGCTGGGGTGCAAGGAAGGAGCTGGGTGCTCTTCTCTTCTGGACTGAGGATGAGATTTCTACACGTGGAATAGAAATTTGAGCCCTTTTGGACTTTAAACCTCCTGCCTGCTATAAACTTAGTAGCAGCCAAGACCTTCCAAGTCCCTCTCCATTCCTTCCAAGCCCTTGACAGTTTGGGAGTTAGAATATGCCTCTGCTTCATTAAGATCATGTCACACCTTTCTAGAAATGGACTCTTACCACTGCTCACAATGGCAGAGATCCCATGTCAGCCTCAAAGTCCAAGGACGGGAGGCGAGCAAGTGCTCAGCTCTTTCTGACCAGGGTTTCCTGGAAACCTGATATTTTCCCTTTCTTTCCCTTGGTTTCCTCGATGGGGAATCAAAAAGCTCAGGCTGGAACTGGAATTTACCACGTAGGTAAGGATGGCCTTGAATTTGTCTGACTTTTCTGCTTCCACTTCCGAGTGCTAGGATCACCTCTGTGCACCACTGTGCCTTGGTTTAGCTACACTGGGGACTGAATGCAGCACTCTGCACACTGGGTGAGCACTCTAGGAACTGAGCTACGTCATAACTCCATATAGCCCATAACTCTCCATACAGACAGATGTGAAGACAAAAACACTGTGAGGGGCTAGGCATATATCTAAGTAGTAGCGCATTTGCTGAGCATACCCAGCGTTCTCACACACAAAGCACAGAATGAAAAACCTGAACACACTGCAGATATAAATATTGGCAAAGATTAGAGCAAACACCAGGTCATGAGCGTACTTAGAGTTCGTGCTCAATGGGTTCTTTTTTGTTTTTTAACTGTAAAGTAGAAAGTTTGAATTTTAAAAGGATTGTTGCCAAAAATACTTAGAGAACCAAGGGGTAATTTGGTTCCACATAGAGAGGGTATACATGCATAAACGTAGAAGCGTATCTTTGTATCTACCCTGCCCAGCTGTTTGGCCCCCATCCTATCTTAAATTCAAGGATGCAAACTCCACTGAAAAGAAGAGGGATTTCTGACCCATCAGTGCAAACAGAGCCTCATTCCGCTCACTTGCGCCCGTGTCCAGACTGCAGCTCGCCTCTGTGTGACCTAAGTAGGCTTGATGAAGACCTATTTCTTTGTGATGCGAGAGGTCAAACTACGGCTTCACATGTGTTACATACGTGCTGTTTCACTGAGCTGGAGCCCCGGCCCTGATAAGCTACGGCTTCACATGTATTACATACGTGCTGTTTCACTGAGCTGGAGCCCCGGCCCTGATAAACTACGGCTTCACATGTATTACGTATGTGCTGCTCCACTGAGTGGGAGCCCCGGCCCTGATAAACTTTAAACATAACCACATATTCCCTCATCTGCCATAAGTAACTACTCATTGGTCACACATATATTTATATTTCTTTATATGTTAATATATTTGTATTTAAATATACTTCACACATATATTTGTATGCATGGGGGGAGGATCTGCTAAATCAATACAGTTAAGGAGGAAACTATGTTGAACTTGAGCTTAGTTTTCCACACTAAACACAGAAAAACCTGAAGACCAAACAGTGGGTGCTGAAGGTGTCGCCAGGGGTGAGGATGGCATAGAGCTGGCAGCGGCTGCTCAAGCGTGGCCCCTTACTCTCTTCTCTGTCTTGCCTGAAGGAACTGCTGCCCAGCACCAACACCGGAACTTTCCTGGCACTTGAATTGTAGAATGGAGGGTGGATCAATTCAGAGGACAGACCCTGGGGAGGGAAGAGGCAGCCAAGGCCTCAAGGACCAAGTAGTGTGTTCTAGGTGCCCTGTTTTTGTTTTCTCCCTTGGGCATCTTACAGCAAGGATGGAACCGAGTGTGTGCTTTCGGGAGGCCATGTGTACTTCCCAGGGTGCCAGGGGCTCAGCCCCTAAGCCACGGTCTTCGTTTATTGGCAGCTATGATGAGCAGCTCCTGGAAGGACAATATTCTACTCTCTATTTTTATCTCAGCCATCATAAAGCTCCAGTTTCCTGAAATATCTGCCCAGTGCTTTCTAACTTGATAAAAATAAAATAAACCTGGTCTGAGCATCCATCCGGCGACAAGAGACACCAGGTTGCTTCTCCACAGGGGTCAGTCTCTAATCATCAGCTTTACTTTCTAGGGTTTATTATACCGCATGTTTGATCGCAGCACCTGGGATACACAAAACAAACTCTCGTCAACTCATTTCACAGTTAGAGGAAAACTCCTTCCGGCTCTACCAGTCTGGCTCCAGAAGGCACCTGGTCTGGGCTCCCCTGTGGTGGTCAGGGCTCCCTTCTGACCTCACCGGTTGTCCAGAGCCCCCCACTCTGACTTTCCTGACACCCACCTCCCATAACAACGGTTGAGAGCAAGCAGGCCCAGGGCAGAGACTCCAGGTTGTTAAGAAGGTTAGTTTCTAAGAATTCTCTCCTGAAAGCTTTTCTAAAAGATATTTTTATCCTGCAGAGTAGGAAGCCAGGAAAGGAGGTCAGTATTACAGTGCAGCCCTCCTGGCAGGCTTTGAATCCATCTGTGGACAGAAAGTGCCCTGGAAGCTGCCCTCAGCACATAGGCACTGTTATCCCAGGCTGAGCAGAGAGCGGGTTGTAGGGGGCACCCGAGCACCCAACTGCGCTGTGAAGCTACAGTCTGCTCCCACCTCCCGTCTCCCATTCCCCACACCAGGGGCACCTTGGCCACTGTCTGATGGTTCACTTTCTGTTCGCATTCCTGTTTCCAACTAATTCTCTCAATTTGTCCCTAGTTAGTTTAAAAGAAAAGTGTTTCTGGGCTGGGGGTCATTCTAAGTGGCAGTGTGTTTGTTTGGTCTGAGCCTCGAGGCTCTGGTTCCATCCCCAGAACTGAAAGAAGCTGGGGGAGTCTAGAGGGGGAGACAGAACCTGTCTCTATTTAAACTTCTGGTCAAATCTCCATTTTTCTGCTCACAAATGTCTCTGTAGCCAGGGGAACTGGTGTCTGAACAAGCAAGGAATTATAACAATTAGTCATAAAATACCCAACCCTCTGGAAGCGGATGTGACTGTTACGTTTAAGGCTGATCAGGATCAGCGCGTTCTAAGTAAATATTCTGGGAGTTTTGCACTCTGACTTCACCTGTCAAGATCAAAGCGAGCTCACTTCTCAGGATACTCAATTTCCATCTTCAAAACCAAAACAAACCTCCAGCATGAATTATGGGTTGAACAGTGAGATAAGATTAATTACAGGTCATCAAGCCAAGTGGCAATTTGCATTCTCTGTGCCAGAGGGAAGGAGGTGCTCATGGAGGCTGGCGGAACTGTGGGGCTCTAGCAGCAATAAACACTGAACTTACTCCAGAGAGGCATGGACTCTGCCCAGCAGTCCAGTCCTACCGTCCCCCAAAATGTAAGGCCATGTTCAGAGGGAAGCTGGCACTTCCTGGAGAAGCCACGGAGCCCAGGGATCCTACCCACTGGCCACAAGAATGGCATGAGGATGTCCCTCATGCAAACTCAGGGTCACTCAGGAGTTTGCGCCACAGGACCTTGACTTCTTTGACTCCCCTTCTCGGGCTCTGCAGTAGAAAGCACTGGCCTGCATTGGTATCTATTGAGGGGCTGTGGAGCATGTATCACCTGGGGGCCATAAGAACCCCAGCTTCCTCAAGTGAAAAAAAAGAGATGGGGGTATAAAAATCTAGTTTAGATATGACCTCCATGGTCACTGACATCCATGATGCAAAGGAGTCCTTGTCTGAGGGATGCCTTTGCTTTCTGGAATGGAATGAATAGGGAACATTCCTTAGAGTGGTTTGGGAGAGTTACTGGGAAAAAATAAAAAAAAGTTCTTTACTGGCAACAGAAAAGGGGCATGCCAATTTCTCCACACAGTGTACGGATTAGAGGAGGAGATACCAGGAAGGATCCAGATGTGCCCAAGGGCAGCCAAAAATATAATGGGTTATGATACATTTCTAAAAAAAAGGAATGGGTTTGGCATGAACAGGCAAGCATAATCTCGGTGAGTATGAGCAGCCGTGCCCAGACAGCCACCCTCTCCAGTCATTTAGCAGTTCTGTGGCCCAGGGTGTTCCTTTCTGTCTCAGGCATCAATGTTGACAACCCAGAGCCATCCCTTATTGGCTGTGTGACTTTAACCAGGCTACTTGACATCTCTGAGCCTCTTGCTATTTCCTCCAGTTTAGAAGCAGAACAGTAAAATTAAAAGCCTCTTGTGGGAATGGCATACGACAACTGCTGGACTCAGTGTTAACAGCACACAGGCAACCAGGAATGACGATGGGCGTTTCTGGATCGCCGCACAAGGGACAACCATTCTGCTTTCTACTTCACATTCTAGGTAGGGAGACTAAGGCTCACAGGGCTTGTGACTTGGGGAACTGGAGGTTCACTGGCTGTGTGCCTCTCCATTGAGACAGGTGGTTATCTGGAAAACTTGGGAACAGATACTTGGGCTGTGCTCCAGAGATGTGTGTTGGAAGGCACATTAACAAGCACCCCAAATTATTCCAGGGTGAGCCCTGGAACATGCCCATACATCTCCTCACTGTATTCTGGGAGGCCCAGCAAGAGACACTTGGCCTCCTCCATGAGGGTTCCTCTTTGTACCCGAGCCCAAGATAAGCTCTGACTAATTGCTCACTTGTCCTTGACAATGTATGTTTGCTTTAGGTCTCTCTGGAAGCAGGGGCTGTGGCTTCAGGTCTCTGCTTCAGCGAACTTCACCACCTGGAGGGCCTGCCTCAGGGTCCCGTGACTGTGCTGTCTTGTAGCCCTAATGGAGCCCAAAGACAAGTGCTTCTTCCTCCAAGATAACTCACAGGGGCCCAGGGGCCCCCCACCCCCATAGGGTAGACCCACTGTGCATCCCTAGGTGGAGGAGGGGACATCACAGCAACAGTTCCAAGATTCCAACAGATGCAGGGCTGAAGAGTCAGGATTAAAGACGAGCCTGGAGGCTCCGGCTTTTTGAGACAAGCACAGGCAGGTGAAGAAAGTGCTCAGAATGCCCACTTGCCAGCTGGCTGTTGGAAACGGGAAGTGTATTTCCTACTCACAGGAGCAAATGAACAACCCCGTAAAACACAGTGTGCTGTGCGGCTGCTAGACCCCACCAGAAATCAACTGCTTATTTAACGCTCTTTCTGTGTCTCAAAGGAAACTAAAAGCAGATAAGGCCGCTGATTCCCACGCAGGCCTGGGGAGGTGTCTTCTAGACCCTTGAAGGCCTTTTGAAGTAGCCAGGTGGAATTCTTTATTCCGTTTAACCTACTTTCAAACCAGCCCTGGTGGCTCACACAGGTAATCCTAGCACCTTGGAGACTGAGGCAGGAAGAGCGGCTGGAAGAAAGGGCTAGCCTGGGCTAGGGGGAGACCTAGCATCAAAGAACGAGAGGAAGATAAGATTTCCTTCGCAACACACAACATTTAGCAGAAGACAAAACTGTCTGTGCTTGCTTGCTGTTGTGTATTTAAATGTGCACAAGGAAAGGCAGGAGGGGCAGGAATGTCACTTTAAACACTTTAAATGGGGCTTTTTTCCAGTGCTGGAGATGAACCTTGCACAGGCCAGCCAAGCGCTTTATCACCGAGCCTCACCCTGCCCAGAAATCAGGATAAAAGAGGGATGTCCCCACTGCAGCTTTGCTTTTCCTCCGTACGCATATTAAAGACACTCTCATGTGGCACGGACACCAATAAATGCAGAACAAGCTAGGGGAGGGAGACAGAAGACGACCGATTGAGCAAGGGGCTAGGGAGATGGCTCAGAGGGTGAAGTGCTTTCTGCGCCAACACGGAGTCCCCAGCACATGCAGAAAAGTGGAACAGTGTGGCAGTCTGTAACTCCAGCACTGAACTGGCGGGAGTGGGGAGGCGTGGATACAGGAAAATCTCAGGGACCCTCCGGCCAGTCAGTCTAGTCCAAACAGCAAGTTTCAGGTTCAGTGAGAGACTATCTGAAAGCATAAAGTTAAGGGATCGAGGAAGACACCGTCATCAGCCTCTGACCATGTGTACCCACACAAGCAAGCACGCTCCCACACACTCATGCATACACTTGCATGCACAGGGCGGAGAAAGAAGAAAGAGAAAACAAGACATGTGACACTCCTCCCACAGACAAGTAGTTTACAAACAAAGAGTGACCCCACCCACTAAAGAGGACAGAGAGACAGATACTACCATCTGCGGAGACTCCTCCAGCTGACAGAGAAGGGCACACTGAAATATTTAGGGGTGAAGCATTTGGGCTTCTATAGACTCAAAGGTTTAACCAAAAGCATTATATTTGATACATAACTTGTAGAACCACATTAATGATCTTATTGTAACCAATGTCACATTCTATCTGTTGGACACGTGACTAAAGGGAGCATGCTTGTCCAAAAGGATGACTTTCAATTGTTGTGTCTGAGATAGGGTCTCACTATGGCACCCAAGTTAGCTTCAAACTCCCAATCCTCCTGCCTCTGCTTTCCCAGGCCTGGGGTTGCAGATGTGAGTCAGCGAGCCCTGCCTTGGTAGAAATCTGTGAGAAGAAACTTAATTTCAGCCTTAGACCGGGCTGGGGACAGGGACTGCCCAGAATGGCTAAGCCACCTCAGCTGTTCTCTCCTTTTCCTCCGTCCAGCTCTGTTCCTTAGAAACAAGGCAACAGCAAATATGGTCAATGAGACACTTGGACAGGGGACAAGTTCTAGGACTGGAGGGGTCCTGTCTGCCATGACGTAGGTGGCTTCTCTCTAGGGTCACTGTGGCTGCTCCACTCCCTCTTTTTAGGGCCCTTCCTTGAGGGTGGGGGGTATTTAGTTGAAGAATTTGGTTTACTCCTGTTTTATTCCACAAATCAGAAACGAAGGAAATAAACTGCTTTGACTTTCCCCATTGAACATGCAAAAACATGAAATGTTAATAGCCCCTGGCTCCATCCTTCTACCACCTCTCTCCTGACCTGGGCTCCAGATTCTCTCAGAGCCCCCAGCTGTTTTCCTGAGCAAGCTACGAAGCTGACCTATGCAGCCCTTCTCCCTACTGCAAACCCTGTCAGGGGGAACTGAGCTTTGGGACCCCAGGCCTCCTCACTTTTCAGTACCTGGGAACCTGGGACACCTCCTCCACCAATCCACATGGCTTCGTGGGCTTTGCACATTCGTGGAATTCGTCGAGTTGTGGAATTTAACAACTTATGACTTCAGACCTAATAAGTTTCCCGAGCCCATCAGGGTTGGGTGGGAGCTTGGGAGCTGCTGCCAGCGTCTAGGGGAAGCCAAGCAAAGAGTGAAATGACATCAGGTGACATTCTGAAGCCTCACAGCAGCTGTCTCTGCTGATTTGGTCACCCTGTTAGACACAGACTGGGGAAAGGCACTTGCTGCCTTGTTCTGTTGACGTTCAGTAAACACACACACACACACACACACACACACACACCACTCCAGGCTGGAAGAGCTGACCCCAACGAGGTGTTATTCACAGATTAGCACTTTCTGAACGTAGACCAATGTCACTGCCAAGAGTTCCGCCTGGAAATTTAAGTGGCTGTGTCTGCCCGTGGTGTGTCCCATGCCCACCCTAGCAATGTGCTGCCCTTCTGTGCTCTGGGACAATCAGGCATGCCAGGTTTCTTTTTAAAGACTAACTTGATCTATTTTTCCACCTGGGTCTCTCCTAGGAAGATGTATTTTCTTTAGGATGCAGTTTTGTCTGAGAAGGAAGCTGCTTTCTTGAAGTGAGCCCAGAGACAAGCTGCAGCTGTACCACTTCCTCAAGTAGGAATAAGCAGGTATTCTGTCAAACGTGGGTCTCCTACCCAACCATGCCTGTTTGGCTGGACACAGAAAACCTCAGAGGGTGGGGCCCAACCTAGAGACTAGCAGAGAAGTCAGCCTGTCTGTGCACCTGGGGGTCAGCTAGCAGGGATCACTAAGGAAGTCAAGGAACGCCATCCGCTAGCTGGGTGTGGTTTAGGCACAGAACTTAATTTACAGGAGTCTGAGCAGTCAGAGCCTCTGCCCTTGCTGAAACACAAGATCCAGGGAGGACTCCAGCTCACAGTGCTGTCCCAGTAGGGTCTCAGTCCTGGGGCATTTTGCACCATGATTGCAGTTTGTGCTTTCTTCAAGGATAGTTAGGACCTCAGCCACAGGAGCTTGAACATCGTGTTTCCCAGGTCCCTTACTCCCTCTTACTCAAAGCCTTGGTTCATGAGCCCCAAAGGACTGTCAATGTTGCTGAAAACAGCTAAAGCCCTATTCGTCTTTCCAACATGAAATGACTGCGTAATTTCCCATCTGGCCATTGGCATCTCAAGTTAAGTCATAACCACATCCTGCTAATGCAGTAATCCAAAGTAAAATTTAGGCAGCCTGTGCACCCAAATGATATCAGTCCAAGCATGATGAAGGACCTGCTGTGCTCAGGCTTCACTTCCGGAATTACCTGAGTTCCTCTCGGGTGGGGGCACCCAGGCTATTTTGCAAGCCTGCCACGGACAGTGCCCAGCACAGCTACCTAACCCCTGCAGCTCACTCAGCACCCTCATCCCACAGTCACCACCCATTTGGGAAACTCTTCTACCTGCCCTGTCCCCCCCACCCCAAGTTTCATCAAAATGCTCACATGATTCTAAAAATCCCAAGAGGACTTTCTGAGATCTTGGGTTCTTGGATTCCACCAAGGTGCCAACATAGTCCATCTGCCCCTCCTCACCATGTGAAACCCCCTTCTTTTCATGCAGCTTAGTGGTAGGATGCCTGCTCAGGGCGCAAAAGACCCTGGGTTCAAGCCTCACAGCTATAAAACTGAAACTGACTTGAACGCACAGGCTGCGGGTTACCACTCTGAAATGTCCTGGAAGGGTCACCAGAGTGTAGTAGATCCCAGACTTGTGAAATTTAACTCTGCTCTTGTTCAGGCTTAGGAAGGAAAGTTCTATACCAACTGAGTAAGCCACTTGGGGTGTAGGACTTTGTTTTGTTTTTGAGGCAAGTCTTCTGTAACCAAGGTTAACCTTGAATTAGCCAAGTAGGGGAAGATGACCTTGAACTCCTGATTGATATAAACGTGCTCCATCACACCAGACAGAGCCAGTCTTCCTTCTGTCTACTTTACCATGCAAAGTCCCCATAATGCTCCACCTAGGACATTTCAGAGATTAACTGCCAGGGTAAACATGTAAAAACCCCCTTCTTTCCATGCAGCTTAGAGGTAGGATGCCTGCTCAGGGTGCAAAAGACCCTGGGTTCAAGCCTCACAGCTACCCCAAATAATTGAGTAATATTGCCTGCACTGCAGAAGAACCCACCCATCAGCTGTGGCTGGAACAGTTAGTTAGTCACTCTTACCAGGGGGACCAGACTAGGGAGAAGCCAGATGCACCTTCAGGTGTCAGCAAGCCACACAAAAGTGAAGGGACACAGTCTGAGCTCTTTCTCCCTCCACTCCTACCCACCAGCCACTAATGCTACCCCAGCTCTCTACTACATTTAAACAGACCCCAGTGTTATCTTCTTAGACATTTTTCCTATGTCACTGAAAACGCATTAAATATTTGATCTCCTTTTACTACGAGAGTTAGCAGGTCCATAAATAATCCATTGACCTGGTTCATTTTTCTGGACAAAACTGATCATAAGAATACATACACACAGGGGTTTGTGTTGCCTGACTCTTAGAAATTATACCCTTCACACTTCTGAGCACTTTGAACTGAAAAAGAAAAATTCAATATGCAACCCCCTCCCCCGCCCCGTGTAAAAAAAAAAGAAAATATCTCCTTCGTGGGCACCAGGTTTTTAGAAACAGTTTGAATGTACACCCCAGCGCCCACCAACTGCTGGTTACACACTTCGATGGTGTGATACAGCCCACTGGCGTTTCCATAAATTCTGAATGGCCTGTGAGCTGTCTGAGATGGCACACGCTCTTCAGCAAGGCCATCCGAGCGCATAGAGGCTTGGCTCTCTTAAGTATCACTCAAAGATTTCTCTGGTTATTTGAGCATTCGTGTCTGCCAGCGTCTTTGCATAAAGCTACCAGCCTGTGTCCCAAAAGTAAAGCCCAAGCACGCACCACCGCTGGAAACTACAGCAACTTTTGCAGAAGAGCGAGGCTGCATTAGGCCAGCGCCGGGTCCCCCAGGTTTCCATCGAGTCCCTAGCAGGGACCTTGCACAGTGAAGACAAAGGCGCCCTAAGCCTGGAGAGTCAAGCGCAGGATCGAGAGCTTCTAGAAAGAAGCGTGGG
>LOJH01003573.1:15484-38620 GCA_001685095.1 Ellobius talpinus | reverse complement strand
AGAGGCTAGATATAATGGGCCAGACAGTGCTTAAATAAATACAATTTGTGTGTTTTTATTTCGGGATATAAGCTAGCCGCTGTGCGGGAGCCGGGCAGGACAAAAAGCAGGCCTACGCTCTCCCTTTCACTACACAGAGATTTGCCATTCACTCTTGCCTTGGAACAGACACCCCCACTCTCCCCCTCCCCACCTCTCCTAGAGGCCCTTCTCTTCTCTGTTATGACCTTCTAGGCCCTGACATTGAACATTTTACCTTTCAACATTAAGTGTTTACCGTTGCTCCTTTCATTCTGTGACTGGCATGCATCTTCCCATGTGTGGAATCTAAGGCCTTCCAGGATACTGAGCAAAAAGTTGAGATCCTAATATTCATGGGGTTCCTAAACACTGTCCCCAGGGACTGCTTCTCCTACATCCAGGAGGTGTCCCTAGAATTGTGCTTAGATATCCCCTCTGCTTGGATAGGACACTGGTGTCTGGCAGCACCCTGATCCCAAGACCCACTCTGCCACTTCGGTGTCCTCGGCAGCTCCCTTTCATCAATCCAGGAGTGTGCTGCCACCCACCATTCCACTTCTCTGCCCATTCCTGGTCCCATCCCTCTGCCCTCAAGGGAGACGACATTCAGGACAGCAAGCACACTGGTAGCCCCATCGCTGCATCCTCAATGAACTATAAAAGCTCTCTTATCCAGATTGCCCTAAACACTTGCAGAGAGCAGCCTGTGGAGTGTTCCAGAGAGAAATGAGTGTTCCTATTGCATAACCCAGGTGGAGAATTGGCACCTTGGGTCAGAGCAGTGCCCTGCATCCCTGTAACCGACAGGTACTCTCTGTGGCTCAGACCAGAGAAGGGTGGAGACTTTAGAGCTATCAATGCTCCGGGTTCATATTCCGAGTGCCTAAGCTTCATAGGATGCCTGGTCCAGCTCATAAGCCATGCCCCAGGCCTGGAGGTCTCTGAAAGAATATTCCTTCTGCCACCACAGTCACCAAGCAGCTGTAGACATAGCTAATTAGGTCAGCTTCTCTCTCCTCATGCAGCCTGTGGCTGACCATAGGACCAGTCTCCAGAGAAAAGAAATGGCTTCGGCTTCATTATGCTGCTCCATACCAGTTCTCCCAGCAACACTGTGCTTTGGACCCGGACTCCGTGGAATCCTTTCATCTCTCACAAAATCAATGAGAAAACAGGCCAACTCTTCTAGGAGTGATGGGCAGGTCCGACTGTATTCCTGGTGGTTAGAATTTGGTTACCGCTCTTCCATTGCTGGACATGATGGACCAGTGTTGCTTAGTGATGCTGAAGGGATTGAGAGCTTCTCATCCTGACCCTTTGGCCATGCAGGCCTGTTACCATGACATCTCTGTCTCAGACATGCTGTGTTCCTTAGTGAAATAAGATCTTCCCCTTCCAGTTTGTACCGAAGAGGGCCCCTGTTTGGAAGATGGTCACAGGAGCACTCACCTGATACTCATCTCCAAGAGCCACTACCCTATAGTCATCACTTAGTGTTCTGTGTCCTTCCATCCTTTTGCCGAGGACTCCAGGCTATCTCTTTTTAGCCTGGCCTAAATGGGGTAGTGGATACTGGATCCTTCTCCATAGCTGATATGATGTCAATGGCCACAGAGGGCAGGAGGAAACTAAACACAGGATCTCACAGCTGGATTCCTGGCTCCTCTCACACCCATGTTTCTGCTAAGAACAGCCAGCTGCTTTCTGGGGCCCTGGCATGTATCAGACACCATCGTTGTGCCTTCAACACACACCTGAACCACCTAGTTTTTCAAAATACCCATACGAACAGAAGAGGGGCAGGAAGCCTGAGAGCCAGAGCAGGCTCTTCACCCCCAGGTCCTGCAGGATGGGCAGCTCTCCGTCCTAATACTACAGATCTGAGCAGAGTCTGGGTTGAGAGAATTCCAGGCTTAGGCTAGAGAACCTATGCCCTCAAGTCCTTAGATGTTATTTTCATGGAATGTGGAAAAGCTGGGACTAAAGCCAGCAAAGGTAGGGGCACCTCGGGGTTCCAAGCAAAGTCATGAGGCCCCTGTGTTTTTGCTGTCATACATATAGTCACAGTTTTCTTGGTGTAGGGACCATTCCTGAGAACTCCCAAGAGCATCAGGGTCCTGTATTATAAGGACCAAAAAAGTGGCAAAGAATCCCACCTTCCACCCCCAGCACTGCAAATGGTCTAGGTGAGGAACAAAACAAACCCCAGGAGAAGTGCATCCATCTTCGGATTGTCCATCTCCAGCCCCAGGCTCAGGGCAGTGGGACAGATGTCTTCCTGGCCCCCCTGCTGTGGCTCTTCATCCTATGCTATTCTCAGCTTCCCTGACTGCCCTCTGTCTTCTTCAAGTGGAACCTCACCCATAACTGAGGTCCTGGGATATGCATCTTTGGACAGAGCTGAGGGGCCAGCCTCAATTAACCCTGGCCTTTGGAAACCACCCAGAGCAGGATCCTTGTTCTTATCACATCCTTCGTCTGTCCTACCATATTTCTGTCTGTCAGGCTCCTCTCCTCACTTCGTTTCCCAGTAAAGGTCTGGTCCAAGTGCCCACCAGTTCCTATCTAGACCAGGAAGAAGTGCCAATGCCAGGCACAGAGACTTGTAAAACTTGGCATCCATTCTAGTTCCTATTGCCATAAACAAAACTGCCTTAAACCTAGGGGTATGAGAAGTCATTCTGTTCATCACAGACTTTGTGGGTTAGGACTTGAGCAGCACAGAGCTGGGAAAGTTTGTCCTCAACCATGTAGAACCTCAGCTGGGAATGCTTGGAGAATATATACTTCATTTGAAGGACCCAGGGACCATCCAGAAGATTCTAGTTTGAATATGCAGCATCTCCAAAAAATGATCCCATTTTGGGGGCTTGATGCCCAGATGGAAGTGCTATTTTGGGGAGACAGTGTACAATTTAAAGGGATCTAGCTACAAAGAGTAAGTCATTGAGGGTGGTTTCTAGGAGGCATCATTCCTGGCCCGCTTCCTATCACCATCTCTGCATTCTATCTGGCAGGAGAGGAACAGCTCTTCCCCACCATGGGATCCCACTGTTCACAGTATTGTCCCTAAGCAGATGGGACAAGCAACCATGGGCTCAAACCATGAACCAAAATAAATACTTCTGCTGTTTCTGTCATGTGTTTTTGTTACCGTGACACACAAGGTATCCTCGTGACTGTGGCTGAACTGAGTCTTCATCAGCCCTGTCCATGTAAGAGGAGCTCAGAGCCCAGGTGGAAGATCCTAGGTAACAGGTCAGAGCTGCGCTGCTTTTCTCAGGATGGCTCCAGAATCAAGTCTTGTCACTTACGCTGTACTGTTCAGCTTATACTCAAAGCAACAGCCCACCTGGTATGGGAGTCCTTCTGTATATGTGTTACTTTTATTGGTTGATAAAGAAGCCACTTTCGGCCAGTGGCTTAACAGAATATAGCCAGGCTGAAAAAGATATATAGAGAGAATAGGTGGAGTCAGTGAGAAGCCATGTAGCCCCTTGGGAGAAAAATGCCAGACAGAACTTTAGCTGGTAAGCCACAGCCACATGGCAATACACAGATTAATAGAAATGGGTTACTTTAAGATGAAAGAGTGTAGTTGGAGGCTGTTTGTTCATTCATGGCTGCTCCAACCTGAAATAATCACACAGAAGCTATATTATTTGCAATGCTGTTTGGCCTATAGCTTAAGCGTATTTCTAGCTAGCTCTTATATCCTAAACTTACCCATCTCCACTAATCTGTGCGTCACCATGAGGTCATGACCTACCAGCAAAGTTTCAACAGGCTCCAGTGGAGGCATCTGTCTCTGATGGCGGCTACATGGCATCTAACTGACTCTGCCTTCATTCTCCCAGCATTCAGGTTAGTTTTCCCTGCCTAGCTCCATCCTGCCTGGCCACAGGCCAAAGCCGCTTCTTTATTTAACCAATGGCAATAAAACATATTCACAGCATACATCACCTCCCATATCATAAGAGCTAGCTAGAAATATGCTTAAACTATTGGCCAAACAGTATTGCAATTAATACAGGTTTCTGTGTGATTATTTTGGGACTGAGCAGCTGGGAACGAATGAGCAGCCTCCAGCAACACCCACCTAGATTCAAAAAAAAAAGGAGATAGAACCTGTCCAACTTGCCGATGAAGCCCAAAGCCTTGAAAAGAAGCCTTGGGAGTCGTTGTGTGCAGATTCCTTGAGTGTGACCACTTTGGGATTCCCACCCGGTTTCCTATAGTCCATGGATTCAATTCAAACCATCCAGCAAATATTTCTCAATCACTATCTTTTGTTTTCCAATATCTCAAACTGAATTAATTACTAGTTCCAGTCTTGCCTCTGCTCCCTACTGCTTCACCTTGAACAAGTTACTAAAACTCCCTTTCCCTCTGATCCCTTGTCTGAAAAATATAAATGATGAGACTAATACCTCAACCAAGAGAATCTAATGAGCTTTGGGATGTGTCTAAAATAGTATGTCACATGTGATCCCTATTACACAAACAGGGGGCCTGCCTCTTCTCCAGGCCTAGAGTGTGTGCTCATGAGTACACAGGGTATTTGTTCAAGATCCAGGAAAGGAAGAAGCTGCTGCGGTGTCCATGGGCTGGCGGAGTACTGGGGACATAGGTCATTTCTGACTCTGTGCTGCAAGGATTCATCTTTATTGAAAACAGAAAATCACTCCCACATGGGCCATGATATGCAATAGTGTCTGTGTATATGGTCCAGGGAATGTGTGTGATGAGACTGGCTGCCAAGTTCAAGGTCTTGCATTGGATTACAAGATGGAGATTTTTTTCTTCCCCCTACTCTGTGTGCGTGTGTGTATTCACAACTTATCCTCATCCATGGATTTGAAATAGTGTAGGAGAAAAGTCAATGATGTCTTTAATTAAATATTGCCACTCCCTCCTCCTTAAGGTCATTACAGTCGATAAGGGGGAAGAGAAATATCTCTTTAGAAGGCCTTTCAAATGAAAAGGAAAATGAACCACTGAATGCAAAAACATCCTTATCTAGCCAGCATCCTTCCTTCAGCAGTGATTTAATATGTCCGTAGAGCTATACAGAAATACAAAGAAGCTTGGGAAAGAGTCTCAGCCCTAAGAATCTTATAGTATTAAAACTCAAGTAATCCCACACAAGAGAAAAATACAGTCGAGTCTGAGCTTAGCTCCTGCAGACCTGAGCACCCCAACCCCTGTGACCCAGGGACTGTGGGACAGCTCCATAGTCACTGCAAGCTGCTTTTGACAGTTGGATTTTATTAACTGTTTATTTTTTCATTATTCCTGACGGACTTGGAAATGAACTCTTATCAGTGTATTGTGGTGAATACAAGTCAATTAATTTCTTTTAAATAGCTTCAACTGGAACTCTTACTTGATTTATATTCCAAAAATGATTTCCATTCCGTTCCTCCCTGAGATTATAGTCCCAGTGAAGTTAATCATACTGGCTACACAACCACCCATACCCCAGGGGAAAAAACAGGATCAAGGGGAGGAGGAAATGAGAACAGGAAGAACTCAGAGAGCATCCTAAAGACCCTTTTGTGTAACATTAGGCCACATGACAGTGACAGGAGGGCTTGGTTAACTCTTGCCTTCCAGAAAGCTTATGTCTAGTTCTGTGCCTGAGGATGAATGAATTGAGGAGTGCCCAGAATTATCCTGAAGATGGAGAAGTCTTGACCCAGAAACCAGTCGGCTTCTGTGGTTGCTGTAGTTTCATGTTGAGTCACTTTCTTGCTTGGCAGACAAAGTTTGCAGTATGGTTCCAGGGACCTGTTGCTTGACTGAGCCTGACTCTGAGCTCCTATGCTGTAGAAAGGCTGCTGTTTAAGGGGACGATGTGGAGATCACTGTGGGTTTGGCTGTCATTCTGGCCAGCTTTGCTGTGGGTCTGGCCACCTCCCAGATATAAGCAGAGATAAGCAAAGGTGTCGCCATCCTGAAAGTCTTCCCTCAGGGCCCTATTTGCCACCAGCCTAGTCTTATAGGTGATAATGCTGGGCTTATCCAGCAAGCAAAAAGGGAAGCCACACCCTGTCCGAGGAGGTGGCGTGAACTGCAAGTGTAGTAAGTGTCTGGTGAGTGTCAAAATGTTGGGGCTCTAGTGGGAGAATGACTTCCACCCCCAGGGGAAAGTCGGTGGCTGAATTCCAAGGTAGGCAGGTGTAGAGTTGATGAGAGATGCCCGTCAAGCCATCTTCTGCACCAATGCCAGGCTGCCATATAGGGAGGCAGCTGAGCACAGCAAGGCAGTAGGAAAACGCAAGTGAAGGATACAGGGCAGTTAAATAGCTTAGCAAGGCTAAGTCAGGATCCAAAAAAGAAAAATGGATGTATCTTCTGTGGGTGGTTGTCCATTCGCTGGAGATGTCACCACAAAGAAGTGACTTCATCTAGACGACCTACTCAATGGAAAGGTGTTGCCTCATGATCCTGGAGGGTAAATAGCCAAGATCAAGATGGCACCATGGTTAGTTCCTTCTGAAGTTTATCACAATGCCAATATCAGAAGCTTCTAGAGCACACAGTATTTGTAGATGTGAGTTTTAGAGACGCACACCCCAAGTAAAAAGTCTCAGGCTAGAAAGATAGTTTGGCCATTAAAGTCTCACAATCAAAAAAATATACTTTAAAAAAATCTCTTAAGAGTGATAGAGATGTCTCAAGGGCAAGGGCACTTGCTGCACAAGCATGACAACCTGAGTTTAAATCCCTGGGACTCATGTAAAAAGCTGGGCATTGTCATGCTCATACATGTAACCCCGACACAATAGGAGACAGGAGAATCACCAGGGATTGCTGACTGCTGGCCTGGTTTTAGGTTCATGGAGAGACTCTGTCTCAAGGGAATTGAGGGAGAACGATAGCAAGACATCCAACATCTTCCTCTGATTTCACACAAGTGTGTGTGGACATATACACAAGCATATTCACACACCACACGCACAATACAGCATACCCATGGATGGAGAAGAAAGAAAAAAATCTCATGAGAATGTAGACCTGTACTTAACGTTTAAATAAGCACTGCGCTCCCTGGGAAACTGGTGCCCACAGAGGTTCTGTTGCCTGGATGAAAAAACAAGCCCTCGTGAGACCAGTAAGGGAAACATAAAAAAAGACTTCCTTTGCTGGAGTGACCAGCCAACGCATGACAGAGACACAGAGCCTTGAAGACAGAGAAGAGGGTCACCAGTAGAGCTGGGAGGATTAGGGAACCCATGTCCCTCAAGTGTCCACATAGAAAGGATTCAAGTCTAAGGATTAGACATATTTGTGGGCAGGGCTGCCAAGCTATGAGGGTCTCTATCAAAACTTTGTAAAGCTGGGACACTCTTTGAGGCATGATTCACTGTTGTCTTTATCAAAAAAGCAAATTTTGTGTTTTCTGAAATTGTTGTGTGCTGTCTGGGGACACGCTATCAGAGCCAGACACGCCGTCACTTGACAGGGGCCTGCCACCTTGAAGGTTTTAGATGTTTGGCGTGACTCAGAAGCTGGCCAGACTTGATCTCACGAGAGCAATAGCAGGAGGAAGGCCAGTGAGTGGGTACCCAGGCAGGGTTTGAATGTTGACAATGACTTGTGACTCTAGAGGATGAATGTCAGTGCTGCAGTTTTAAGTGGCATTCATCCTGTCTTTGTATACATGTATTGATCCAGCCACCACGAATGTGAGAGGAGACCTCAGAGAAGACCGGCAGGACTCGCAATGGAAAGGAATGTGTGGGGGCAGGTAGAAATTAGATTGTGTTCCATAGACTTCAGCACACAAACTTCCCTGTGACTCAGTTTCCCCATCTTTAATATAGATACCTAACTTAAGAGCAGCCATCCCGCGGCATTGGGAGGGTTAAACAGGTCAATTACGAAAGGAGTTTAAGATGGTACCTAGGCTATATTTCCTCAGTAAATGTTAACGATCCATGCATTTTCTTTTTCTCCACCCAGAAAAGTAGCATTCAGAGAATTTACTCCAAACAAGATATCATGGCTGTTTTCAGAGCACTGGGCAGTCACTAACAAATCCATTTTTCTTATCAGGATCTGTATAGCTCAGTGATCTTTCTGCTCTCTGCTCCAAGCTAAGAACAGGGAGCTTCGCCTCCCAGCCTGCAATGGCATGTCAGCTGGTGCAGAGCTATGTGCTTTCCTCTCCAATCCCCACTAGTATTGGTTAAAGGGGTTCTCTTTACAGTCTCCTGAGAATCCAAGATGAGCGGCCTCAATGCCCACGTGCTGTGCTTTTCTAGCCGCACAGCGGGAGCTCTGCTTCACAGGGACCAGCCTCTAGATGGGCTCTTTGTTGCCAGTTTCCCTTCAGATCAAATCCCAGAGTTATGATCAGGGTAGCTTGGAGCAAGCTAGCCACTGTCACCCTTATTGGACTTCAAATATGATGATTTCCAAGAGAGTGGGAATGACAGTGTCAGAGAGCGTTCTTTGGGGTCTCTCTGGAGTGCTGTCCTGGAATGTGCTGGTCCTTGTCCCCTTAACTATTTAAAATCAAGGGGAGATGTTAAATCAGTGGAAGAGGGGGCTAGGTCACAAACAGAATTTACTGACTCTTACTGGAAGATTAATTATCTGTTCTCATATTTCCCCATCTTATGGAAACCTACTAGTGACAATAAATAAAAACAATTCCCTACATGAAGCAGGTGTGGCCCCTTCAGGAGTCCCTGGAATGCCTATGTATGATCCCTAGATTTCTCTGAATCCAGGTTGAAAGTATCTGTTTCAATATTTCGATAAGCTGGGAATTGTCCTTGCTTTCTAATCCCATGCCCTGCTACTGGGCCTCTGTTCCTCAAATAGGAGATAGCGTGTAGCAGTCAAGGGGACACCTATGCCAGAGAAAGCAAGCTTTGTTTCGAATGGTCCCTGCAGACCTCACAGCTCAAATGTGCTGTGTCAAGTTGACTTTTTGACTCTGCCAGTATCTGGCTCCAAGAGCCAGATGAGGCCAGAATGGGTACATTGTATAGCTTGATGCACTAGGCCAGACTGTCCCTCAACCCACTCCTATTAACACTCTCTCCTCCATCCCACATCACTAAGGCAGACTGTGAGAGGAATCAGAAGTGCTTGGCATTAGGCAGTAGGGACTCACTTAGGATGCATGAGGCATGGTTGGGTGAACTTACAACCCCACCCCAAAAGGTCCTATTTTTGGAGTTTCACATCAGCCTACAAGCTACTCCAAATTTCCTAGTGTTATTGTCTTAACACCACACTGGCCCTATTTTTAAAATCTGCTGTGTTTGAGCAATTTTGTCTGACGTCAGCTGGCTGCCAGCAACTCTGGCTTGGAAAATAAGAATAACCAAATCTTTTAAGGAGTAATGCTGAACCTGCTTCAAGTGCAATAAATCACGCAAAAAAAGAACCCTCCACCATTGTTTATGTTAAGTGTATCTGATTGCTGTTAGAACCTGTGTTTATTGCTTTTGTGCATTATGGTCTGTTGTAATTTGGACAGCCAGGAATTGTATTCCTTTATACCGTGCGTAGGAAGGGTTTGTAAGGAGGGAGACATCTGTAATTATGCTACCAGGGAGTGGGGCTGGGAAGCCTCCAAGGACCATGAAATGCAATTGCCTGTTCTCCATGCAAGGAACTTCGCATTAGGTTCTCTCCACTTTCCCCATTCTTGAAACCCTCCAGGAACCCCCAAGGGACCTGTGCAAGGGACAATAAGCAAGAGGGAGTCCTAGAGCCAGGAAGTCCTGATCCAAGAAAGCCTTGGGTAGAGTCAGGAAGCAGAGCATGACACGAGCAGGCAAGAAGCCGGGATGACGGTTGTCTTGGAGATTGCCTCCAACATCCTGCACTGTCTTCTTTCATTCTGGCCTATCCTGACAGGCACCCGTTGGGCTTCTAGGTGAGGGCTGCCAGCGGGATCCAAGAACAGCTGATGGCAGAAATTTGGCCCCTCTCTCTGTAAACTCAGAGAAGCGACTTGACCATACAAGATATTGGCCGGTTGTTGGTTAGTGAATAGGTGTCGCTGAATTTATCTCAGGTTCTTACTATGAGCAGGGAGGGGCCAGTGCTTGGGATTGTGTTCTGTACTTCTCATAACTCAAAACCTTTGGGCCCCTAAAAATAAGATCTAGTCTTTCTCTTTGCCATAGACCGCATGCCTCTATCCCTGTTGCTTTTCCTTCCTTGGTTCTCCCACATAAAATGTTCATTCCTGTCTATTCCCCCTGTATAAAATCTGCCCACCCTTCAAGCTCCCACACAGCCACTGAAGACTTCCCTGAAGTACCTCCTCTAATATCCTCAATCTCTCCAGCCCTTCAACAACAGCTCTCTGGTCTTTCAAGCCTAGAAGCTAGGGTTTGTCTTTGGTGGGCCACTCCCCCAGTGTCCATGCCCTAGCCTGCCAGGCATCAGCCCTCAAGAACTCTTGGATGAATTAATTAATGAAATTGAGAGTCAGTCAGCTGCCAGGGTTCACCAGAATCACTTCTGGATATTTCTCCAAAACATTGATCTTCCCATTCTGACCATCCTGGCCCTAGGGAGGGCGCTTACTGATTCTCAATATCCTGAGAAGCTTATCAGTGCCCACCAACCTTCCCAAGCTCATCCTAAACTAGGATGTGTAGTTTGGAGTGTGTCATGGTCTCTCCCTGCCCTCCTCCTCCACTTGCCCTCCTCCTTTCTTTTTTGTTCATTTACTTAAACCCTTCACAGATCCTAAGCATACCACACCTCCCTCTTTCTCATCACTAAGGACATCTTTTCTGCACTGTGTACCCTTCTCCCTCCCCCTCTTCCAATGCCGAACTTGGCTTCCACCTCCTCTTGTTCTTGGCTGTGGCTGCAGGCCTTCAGGGGACCTTGTCCCTGCCCTCTACAACACCCATGTTTCTCTGTGATTGTTCTCATCACAATTGCAACAGTCCCCTAATAGCCCCTGTAAAAGGTTTGAATACTGGTGCTGTCTGCCCCATCTTGACAGCCCCAGGACCCAGCACAATGCCTAGATGGAAGAAGGTCTCCCATGAATGAAGTCGTAAATAGAACTGACAACAGTGCTCAAACAGCGTGAAAAGGGCCTCCGCATGGCATTGTTTGTGGTGGTGGGTTGGCTTAGAACAAGTTCATAGGCAGCTACACAGCAGAACAGGCCCTCTCCATAAAGGGAATCATGTCTCATCTAGCCCATCAGTGGCCCCAGTGCAGCCTTTCTTCCCCAAGGACCTCAGCCCTCCTTTAGAACAAGGAGGAAGTATAGCCTGAGAAATTACAGCCCGGAGCAGTGTCTAACCCAGAGCTCATTTTCTTTAGTGGCTCCATGAGTAAGTGGGCCTGACATACTGATTAACAGGCATCCCCAGCAAAGCCTGGACAGGCATGCTTTATTAAATAAATAAGTCTGTGACTCAGAAGCTAAATAGTAGGGTCTCTTATCCCACCTTAGTGCTAAGAAGGGTTCTCTGAGGCTCCTAAATTTGAGCTTCTAGATGGCATATGGAATGGACCTCCGCCACAATCCCACATCACCATCACCACCACCACCACCACCCTCAGCCTGCACCACCACCCAGCTTAGTCCCTGTAACTGAGCAGAAATGGAGGTGTGGAGGGAAACCAAGGCAGGATTCCACTCCCAGGACGAAAAAGTGGGAAAATGCCCAGTCCAAGGTATGGATGAGGGATTGGTTTTTGTTGTAGATATGAGGGAGAGCACAGCCAGAGGCATCTGGAAGAGTCCAGAGCAGAGAGAGAAAGTAGTAGCTTAAACATGATGGCAGCAGATTGGTCCGGTCCGTGAGAGGAGGGTGGTGTGGAGCAAGAGGAGGAAGAAGAGAGGGGAGGAAGGCAAAAGAGAGGAACCAGAGAGCTCGTGGCCAAAATAGCAAGGTTATAGAGGAATAAAACTGGGGGAAGGGAAGCCCATGAGCTGAATTTAGGGTGCAGGGGGCAGAAGGTAGGGGAGAGACAAGCTAAAAAGAGCCAGCATGCCGGCACGGCTTCTGAACCATGTATTTTCCATGCTGAGAAGCCTGGAGGCCAGCTTGCACTTTGGTATACTAATAGACACCATTTGTCCTGGAGACACATTTGTCCTGAGTTTCTTTTGGACCTGACACAGGAGACCCTCATTTCTGGAGCCACTGAGGCTTGCCGGGCAGGGTCAGTCAGCCAGTACCCTCCACACCAACTCAACAGTTCCGCTCCTCGTGCCCCATGCCATTATTTACCTGATTATTCTTATCTCCCTCCTCCTCTCCCTCCTTCCCTCTCTCTGAGTGGACAATCAATCCTTTCTCTTCCTCCATCATTATCATCTGTCTTTATTATATGTGTATATGATGGGGGAGGGAAACATCCCACACCACGCATGGAGACATTACACAGCTTGGTGGAGTCAGGTATCTCTTCCCGCCTTTATGTTGGTTCTAGGGATCAAATTCACTTAGCCGCTGACCTCCTTTCTCTTCCTCTTTCTTCTCTACCACAGACACTTCGCATTGTGGCTCAGCAAGCTGGACTGTGGCTATATCTGCCTCCTCAGTCCATTCAGGCACCTCATGACCACGGTCGGCTTTGTTTCCACAGGAAACTTTAATCTGAGTCACAGACAGTTGGCTGCCTGGCAGACCTTTTAGAATGTGTGCTGTTTATGAGCAAGGGCTTGGGAAGTGGACCCTTAGGCCAGCTGGGCAACCAGTAAATCCTCTGCCATTCTAGTCCTGGCCTGGCCTGGGCACTAGGGAATCTACGGAGGAATTAGTGGACAGACCCCAGCTTGTCATGCGCTATTAGTTTGATTAGGGGTGGCACAGGGATGGGAGGACCTCTTAGGCTGTGGATCCTGAACCAAACCTCGTTTGCAGGATCCATACCAAGGCTGGCCCTAGGGAAGAGGCAGCAGAGGAAGCTCGGTTTGGTTGGTAAAAGACATCCTGGGAGGAGGAACCTCCCCCATCAGGTCATCCTATTACACAGACCTTGGGTCAGCTGCTTCAGAGCACAAAGACCTCATGGTCTATGGAGAAGCCTCATCCAGGAAACCGAGTTCTTCCTAGGCTGCCATGGCAGTGTTGAGCAGAGTAGTATCCTGTCTTGGTTGTACTCCTCTAGCCTGGGGCCTGCCGTCTGCTGACATTCCTTTTCCTTGAAACTTAGAAATATAAACAATTTGACAGATTTTGATGAGTACCTAATTACTATGAACTTAGAAGTTGTTGGTCTTTCCAGATTCTTTGCCCATCTTTCCAGCAGAGCAGATACGGGGTCCTTGTGGAGTTTTGGTTTTTCTCCTAAAGGCACTTGATGTTGGTGCATCCTTGTGCCATCAGAACCCACACCAAGTGACTGGATGGCCATTAAGGAACCTTCCTTTCTAGCTTATGCACCAGCTCTTTGTGTAAAAGATGTCTGGCCTCACCCCACCACTTGAAGAACACTTCTTTACAATATCTTTCCCCCAAATTCTCTGTTGTCCTCGGCTTTGAGCCTTATGTAGCTGATTGTCAAGTCCAAAGGAAACTCCATTTCTCCAAATTCCAAAAGGCAGAAGGGAAGTATGGCTGTCTGTGGTGTTAGATACCAACCCGCACGCTGGTCTCCTGGCTCCCTCGGCGTCACAAGTACCTGGTAGACATTCAGAGTCCATGCTGGCATCCTAGCTTTCCTCACCCCCTCCCCTAAACTCCTCCAGCTCATGGGTTTCCTGTCTCCCAGCTGCTCATTCTCCTTATAACCCTGCTATTTCTGCTATGCTATTCTCTTGGTCTTCCTGTCACCTATCTCTGTCTGTCTGTCTGTCTGTCTGTCTCAGTCTCCCTCCTCCCCTTCTCTTTGCTCTCCTGGGTTCTCCTCCTCTCTCTCTCTCTCTCCTCCCTCTCTCTCCCTCGCTCTCTTTCTCTCTCTCTGCTCCCCCCCACTCTGCTCCTGTTTCTCTCGTGGCCAAGTCCAAGTCTGCCGATCATGTTAGTCTACTACTTTCTCTCCCTGCTCTGGACTCTTCCAGATGCCTCTGGCTGTCCTCTCTACAATAAAAGCCTTCCCTTAAACCATACCATGGAGCTACCATGTCATGGTAGATAGAAAAGTGAGGTTGACACACATTTCTTTCCCTCATGCTGTGTAGGCTCAAAACTTGACCCCCTTGGCTACTTCATGAAGAATTCATTTGTGCCTCCGACTCTGTTTTCTTATCTACAAAATGGGGGTACTGGGGATACCTATCCCAGAGTATTTAGGCCCAGGATTAAAAGAGGTAACATATTTCACATGATACATGTTCAAAAGGGGTCAGCATAGAAGTGCTAACTGTAGCTGTTATTACTTTTAGTAGCTGTGGCAGTATTGAAAAGCAGTTTTGTGAGCTGAAGGCCTGCCTCCCCTCACATCTGCAACCTTCAGGAGCATACACTTAGCTGTTGGGGACCCTAGCCTTAGACTAGAAACTCTAGCCATTGTGTGATCTCAAGTGGTGGAGAAGGCATTAGAGGTGGCCTGTGAGTCCTCTGTTTCTCGTGACGCTGACCCTTGAGGAATTGCCTAGCATTCTTTGTTGGAGGGGAGCCTGTGGAAACATTCTTATTTTCCTTACTTAGAAGTAAGGACAAGCTGTGCCTGCCACGCCTTGCAGCAGACTGGCATCAGAATACAGTGGTTCTCTGGGAGGGTTTGTCTGGGCCACAGGGCTTCAGGAGCATGAATGAGACTGTAAAGGAGTGGGGAGCTGCCTTCTGCAAAAGCTGGGGTATGCTCAGACATGGCTGCCTCTATCTGCCACACTGCGCCGTCTTCCTCAGACCTATGCTTCTGGTCTTTCACTGGCCTGGAAAGACGGCCTGGACCTCCTGCCAAGGCTCGGGCCCTGCCATCTTTTTCAAGGATGCTACACATTGCCTCCATCCTGGGGTAGGCTCCCTGTCACCCAGTCTCCAGGGATACCCCTCCTGCTGTGCTATGCCTAACACTTCAGCACTGTCCAGTCTGCATTGAGGCCTGAAACATCTCTCAGGTCTCCTTGGTGCCCTGTCTGTGATCAGCTATGGTCCTCACTGGGCACACTCCACAGTTGTGCATCTAACCTGTCCCTGGTCCTCAGCTACAGTCACTCCAAGTTCTGTTCCTTCTGATGAATCAGGTGACTATCCCAGAATGTGAATGGGGGTGCCTAACCCCAGGCGTCAGAAGCAAGTGGTGTCTCAGTGGAGTCCTTGGAGAGATAGCAACTTCCTCCAGGAAGTCTTCCTTCCAGGAAACAAAGGCTGGGCCTTTTGTGGGCCTCCTCTGCTGTGGTGGTTTGGAAGAAAATGGCCCCCAAAGGGAGTGGCACTTTAGGAGGTGTAGCCTTGTTAGAGGAAGTGTGTCACTGTGGGGATGGGCTTTGAGGTCTTTTTCTCAAGGCTTCACTCAACGTGACAGTCAGTTGACTTCCTGTTGCCTGAAAGATGTAGGACACTTGGCTATTTCTTCAGCACCATGCCTGCCTGCGTGCCGCCATGCTCCCCACCATCATGTACTGAACCTCTGAACTGTAAGCGAGCCACCCCATGAAATGTTTTCTTTATAAGAGTTGCCGTGGTCTTGGTGTCTCTTCACAGCGATCGTAACCCTAAGGCAACTGCTGTCTGCTGTCCGTCATCTCCAGAGAACCAGCTCTGGGACCTGCCACCAACTGTGGCCTGTAGTGCACTATCAATCTCATGGTTCCTCTCAGACCTGGACCCATATTTTCCCTAACATCCCACCCAGGGCTCTTTCACAGCTAAGTCCCGCTCCTTCTTGTCAGCTCAGAGACCCTCAAGGGTCCTGGCCACAGACCCTCATTTGTCCCTTCTTTCAGGGTTCTGTCACCTGCAGGCTCAGTCCCACACAACCATCCTCTGTGATATTGATAACTCCTGCTAGCCAGGGCAGAACAGCCTCCAGGCAGCTGGTATATATGGAACCACCAGTCTAGGCCTACCCAAAAGTGCTACACATGAACCCAGCCCTGGTCTGTCACCCGATCTAGGATCTGTCTTCAAAGAGCCCAGGAGAAAAGCCAGGCAAAGAAGTAACAGCGAGCAGGATGGAGCTGAAAACCCAGTCTCACTGAAGGAAACCAACCCAAGGAAGGAAAAAGCCAAGGGTTGGCAACCTTCCTAATGCTGTGACCATTTAATTCAGTTCCTCACATGGTGGTGACCCCCGCTCAACTACAAAATAATTTCGTTGTTACTTCATAACTATAATTTTGCTACTGTTATGAATTATAATGTAAATAGTGTTATGCAGGCTATCTGATATGTGACTCCAAGGGGACACAACACACAGGTTGAGACCCGCTAAACTCCACTGATATTCTAAAAGTGTGTTGTAGAATGTATGCTGTGTTTCTTTTGTCTGCCTTGGCCTCCTTGGTTTCAAGGGACCTGGTCTCTGCAGTGGGACAGAGGCAGGGAAAGAAGCTGAGGGAGCCTTTCTGTCTGACCTTCTGGGTTCATTGACTACTGTCAACAGAAGCACAGCCTCTGCTGGGCGGAGGAAGAGCCCTTGAGAACAAAGCATAGAATGCTGGACTCTCATTGTGAATTCTTGGAATTCCCCCCACTGGTGAAAGGCCAAGGTCAGGCCACTGCCCTCCTCTGTTTCCTGGGCCCTGCGATTGTGGTATCAACAGAATCTTCTGGGAAGAACAAGGGCTAGTTATTAACTCCAGGCATCTTTTTCTTCAGGAGACACATGACTTACCCCCACACTCCAGCTGTGTTGTGGCTACGTGAAAGTTTTCCCTTGTTTAAGGCCACTTTTTCCATATGCTTTTTAATATGAAAAATTCCCATCATAGATACTCCTGTGTGTTAGCAAAAGGGACTTTAGCCAGAGTATTAAGAGCCCCGCCCCTCCCCAGATAAAGTTCAGTTCATTTTCATCTTTTCTGAATATTATGGCTGCGAAAAATGATACATTATCATCCACCAACACTGAGGGGTCACAGAGGGCTTCAACAATGGTGTTTTGTCTCCACACACAAGTCCTGTCTCCTTCACTCACATGTCCCCAACTATGTAGACATTTCCTCACTGCCTCTAACTCAGGGTCAGCAGGGGTGGCTGGAAGAAGAAACTGGTGATGCCCCGTGTGTTTCTTCCGTTCTCTTCTACCTGGAACATGAGCAAGAGCCCGTGATGGGTCCTGTGCAGATTAAGTGGTAGTGGGTGGATGCATGGGGTTCCCTTAGGTGGCCCTCCTATGGTGATCCTGAAGGACCCTCAGAGAAGGCCATGGGCCCGATCCCTCCTGGCTAGCCTCCATGTAGGAAAAGGAGATGAGGGCTGCCCCTATGCAGTGCTCTTGGAGGTGGGGTTCACACACTGGAAATTCTCAGGTTCTTCTCCTTCAACCCTGTCAGAATTCTCTACTAAGGCCAGTGCCTGGGAGTCTCAGAGTCTGGGCTTGCTCCCTAGTACCCTGAACCTCCAGATGTGCCTTGCCCTTTAGGCTCACTTGCTGGCATTTGAGTCAGCTGAGCGGGCATCCACTCTTGAGCCTGCTCAGGCCAGACTGCTCTTCTTGCTCCTGGTCTGGCTTTAGACAATTCCATGCCTGAATCCAGGTCATGAGCTATGTTAGCCTTGGGAGAGCTTCACTCCTGCACGAGATCCATCATCAGTCAATAGTTTGTACACCTGCAACCAAACTGGGACGGTGTAAGGAATTAGATCAAATGTGTCAAGGCCCTCACTGAGTACTGAGAATCAGAGATGTGTCTTCTGGAAACAGGGGTGTGCCTATCTTGGTTCCTCTTCTGGATTCTCCTTACTTTGTCATTTTTTACTCGCATTAAAAACCTAAACTCTTATTTTAACCATATTGGGAAAATCTTTAGGAAGAGATCCAGCTATCTACTCCCCTCTTCCTCGATGTATCGTGTATAGGGGTTTATCTTCTGTAGGGCCAGGACACTAAACACTTCACAGTTCCCTACTTACCAAACTAGGAGAAGGACCACTTATTTCCCCATTTCTTGAGAGGAAACAAGCTCAAATAGTTTTAACAAATTGCTCCGGGACACACAAAAGATAAATATCAGAGGCTGGACATAGAGGCTATTCGGAAGCCCAAGCCCCACACTCTTAACTGGCCCATTGCCTTACTAGAAGCATTTGTTATACGGTGATGTGTAGATTCTCTGGAGCCAGGGGAGATAGTTAGACCCTTGACCCCTGAAACAAATGGCCAAAGCTGACGATGCTTGCTGAACCGTGTGCCTGCTCTTCCTAGACTTCCTGCACCCTTTCTCCTTATCCTTTAAACTTGCTGTGGTCATTGTTCTCATCTGAAACAACAGCTTCTCAAAGTTTCTCCAGACCTGTTTGCTAGAATTTGTGCAAAGAAACCTCTTAGGATGTAATCAGTCAGGCTGATGCTTTCCTACGAACATTGAGCTTCCACACTGTGATGTCATGACATCCTTTGGTAGTTCCTTCTAGGGTGTTGGCTGATGGCTTCTTGACTTTTGGGTATGTTTAGAATAAACAAAGGAGGCTTTTTTTTTCTAGTTCTGGGTATCCAGCTTAGGACCTCACATGTGTTAGGCAAGCATTCCACTATTAAGCTATACCCCCAAAGCCCTAGGGTGGCGATTTTTCATTTTGAACATATTAGATACTTCTTGCTTATTAGAAGCTTACTAAGAATATAAAATGAGCCTGGTCATAGGTTGGAGAGTCCTTCAAGTTGGACGGGAAGACAGGGTGGTTGGATTACCTTCCCTCCTAAAGGTCAGTGGCCAGCCCCTGGGGAGGGAGCCTTACCTCTTTCAGCTCAAACGTTGGCGTTACTGCATGGCTCTTACTCCGGATGAAAGAGTCAACTTTCTCCACATAGAGTAAAGCTCTCTGCTATCCCAGATTCAAAGCTCACACATGGTTCCAGCCACTGTCAAATGATCACACTCCCCAGAGAAGCCCCCAGGGTTCTCACAGGGTCCTGCAGAGGGCACATCTGCATGTGACTGTGTGGGCCTGACTTGTCATTGTGTGGATTGCCACTCCGGTATGGCCAACTCCATTTGGAAGTATCTGAGCTGTCCCTAGAGAACAGTGTGAGAACTTCATGTCTGCCCTCTGGTGTTTACAGGCACTAGAAGGAGAGGGATTAACAGAACCAGGGAGTTGGGCATAGCACGGGCACTCTGACTCCCACTGACTCCTTTACCAGTATCAGTTTCCGTTTTGTTCAGAAAAAAAACAACTCAGAACACTTGCCTCCTGGTTGCCAGCCCATGGCAGCACAGCCCATCTGTGAGCAGGAGACCCATGTCCCACGGCGAGAACAGAAAGAGAGCACAGTGTGTAAAGAGTAAATTTCCAAACGGCCTATGAGCCTTCCTCCATCCCAAAGCAAAGGACGTAAGTGCTAAGCCGGGCCCTTGCCAGAGCTAATGAGACAAAACAGAGAACACAGGAGTCTCATTTTTTAAAAAAAATCCCCAAATTTTGGTCTTATCACCAATGCAACATAATACCGTAAGTGCCTTAATTCTACCCTTCCTGGGCTCTCCCCAGAATCCTTTGCAGCTAAGGCTGGCAAGAATGAGCTGCCCACTCGCTGCAGACAGGAACCAAGTCTGATTTGAATTTTGTCCCTTGCCTAGGCTTCGAATAGTGACTATCTAGCTCGAGTGGACATGGCTTTGCCCCCTTTGGCTACCTTTACAGTTACTCAGTTCCATAAACAATGAATAGAAGCCTACTGTGTGCAGGGCATCGTTTTAGAAGCTAGGAAATGTCAGAGTCCAGCCGAGTTCATCTCTCCCCGTGAGCCAGTAAGCCGAGGAGGACACAGTGATTTATCGGCCAAGTCTGCCAGCCGACCTTGTCCCTAGGAAAGACTCATTTCAACAAGCTTCTCTTCCAAGTGATTATTCGCTGTTTGTGCTGCTTGGGGCTTGGCATGCTTCTGCAATTCCTTTGACCAAAGAGAAAAAACGGGAACCTTGATGTAAGTACTTATCTCGCAAAGAGAAGGCTGGTGGAGGCAGAGCTGTGCTCTTGTTGAGGAGCCTGCCTGGCCACCACCGGCACTGCACTGCAATGATAATGGATTTCTTCAGTCAAAGCTTTACTCTGAAGGAACCCTTCCCCACTCAGGATTTTGCTATTAATTAATTTATTTATTTATCTATTAATTTATTTATCATCCCCCTCCTCCTCACCTCCCTGAGGCAAGTAAAGGGAACCCTTTGCCAGGCCAGGGAGGTGGTTGCCTGGGTTGTACGAGGGTGTAGCAGAGCCCGCCCAAACTGGAGTGCCCGACTTTTTATCTGCATCTCTTTCCACTACACCAAACCCAGAGCTGGCAGGAGGGTGGAAGAGACACAGGCTGAGAGCCCGCCTCACCAGCTCTGAGAGCCAGGGAAGACCAGAGGTGTTAGCCCCTGAAGTGATGTGCCCACCTGCCCTGGATCAAGAGGTGCTGAGGGGAAAGGCAGCTGTGAACCACGGTGATGGATGTTCATGGCTTGTGGGTGGGTGACCGTGCACACACTGGTGCCAGGGTAGCCCAGGGCTGGCAGGAGAGGGCAGGTGTCCTATTTCGGCAATGTGATCTCAGTATAGTCCAAGAGAGGAGGAACGTGACGTCGGGTGTCTGTGGCCTTTAACTCAGAGAGGGGCTAGAGCGGGTGGAGGGACCGAGATGCAGGAGGGTCCTGCTAGCTGATCTCACAACAACTCTTAAAGACAGGCTGTGTCTCCCTTCCAGTGTCCCAGAAAGGCGGAGGGACTTTAAAAGTCTCTGAGGGACTTCACAGTACTGGGAACACGTGTGTGGTTTGTAAATATTATGGGAAGACAGCCTCTCCATCCCCTGGCTTCTCAGCAGAGCCAGGAGGCATGCTCCGTGGGGTAGGGGAACAAGGGAGGTCATGGAGATTTGCCCCTAATGCAGTTTAAAAGTAAGTTCGCCCCCCGTGATGTTCATCCAAACTCAGATTATGGTTCTCAGCTTGATGATTTAGTGATATTGTAAGAATCCTCACGACTACACGAGCATGCTTTGTTTGTATAATACTTCCCCGAGCTGGTCAAATGGTTCGGGTACGGGCACAGTGCTGGCACTCGGGTCAAACCCATGACTGACTCCTAGGTGCTGAGAGCTAAGTATTCCTATCTGGACACATAGGAGAGAGGAAAGGGCCAGAAGGAACCTGGGCTCTGAGGCTTTGGGCTAGAGCCAGGCCTGGGCCTGGGAGAGAACTCCCCACTTTATTCCCTTGCCCACTGTTTTCCTGAGCCTGCAGCCAGGAGGGCAGTGGAGATGGTAGGGGTTTGGCCCAGAGGACTCCTTCCTTCTTTCCTCCTGTGCCGTATGACCATGGAGCATGGCATTTCTATTCAATGCTGTCAGTGCCTTGATCAGAGGAGAATGTCTGTGTTCCCAGATCCCTCGGCCAAGAAGTGCTGCCCAGAGCTCCCTGGCATCTGTTCATGCCGTCTTCTTCCCTCTCCCACATGACCCAGCAGCAAGGGGACAGTTCCTGCAGGCCAAGCAGTGGGCAGAGATGCCCGGGAGGAGATTCGGGGCCAGGCCCCAAACCCCAGTCTAGATCTTTTATGCTGGCTGAAGGGCAACGTCTGCTTTGCCTGGAAAGGGGGGTGACAAAGACTTGCCCCCTCTTCTAAAACTTTGTAAGCAACTGTGGGGCCCCATCCCTGCTCGGAAGGAGCCTGTGGAGCTGGGCCCTGGGCTATTTTTAGAAAGTGATCAGGTACCCAGTACCCAGTTGTCTTTTCCACCTGTTGGGCTCATTACAGTGCTCCAGTGTCTGTGTTCCAGTCCCTGCCAGTTTTACAGGAGAGTTCAGCTGCAGCCTAGGCCAGCAGGAGGTCCCTCCCAGTGTAACTCGCCATCATTCTGGCCCCTCTGGCCCTGCAAGTGACATCACCAAGATCCTTGAGAAAACAGACATTTTGTCCTTAAGCACAAATATTGACACCAGTGCTAGCTTCCTCTGCTCTGACAGGCAGGGAAAGGCCAGGAGGTAAAGACATTTCCGGAAGATTCTTGAATTAGAAGTCTACCATAAGGAATGTTGAGTCACGAAGCAGAATGTTCCAGAGTCTTTGTTTTATATCAAGAAACCGCATGGAGTATGCAGGGAAGCAGGGGCATGCCCACAAGCACCGTGGAGTTCATTACCTACAAACACATTATTGTGGGTGTCCAGGACTTTAGAGAGAAGGAGGGACAGTGTGTGCCTTCCAAGGAGACTGGGCTGTAGCAGGGACTGCAGGAGGCCAGGACTGCAGCCGAGGGGAAGTGCAAGCTGCGCTCATGGCTAGGAACAATGCGACCAGGAGCTTGGAGGAGATGCAAGGCCCTGGTGCAGCAAGGTCTTCAGAGATATAGTGGTAAGCTGGGCAGTAACCAGTGTGAAAATCCAGGAATTCTAGGGAAGGTTGTCCGGCTGTGGGAAATGCCTGTAGCTCAATGCAGAGACACAAAGGGCATGGTGGCCTGGTGGCTGTTCTGCTCTCTACCACCCATAATGTCCTGAGGTGCAGGCTTAGACAGTATCTTCAGCCCTGTACCCAGTTCATAGGTGAACCTCTCAAGTGTAATGAGCTAGAATTTGGGGGTGGAGCTGGCCTGACTGGCTCTTGTGAGCCCATTGTTAATGTCTCTGACCCGCTTCATGCTCAGGACCACCGCACTGGCAATGCGATATGGCCACTGCAGGGGTATATATATGTATATAAATATACAGCAGAGGCTATGCTTCACATCAGGGACAGAGTGGGTTTGGTTTGTTTTTGTTCCTGTCGCCACCACAGCTGGGTGTTCAGTGTTTACCAGGGAAGCTCTAGGAATGGGGAGCCCCCAGGGGTTTCACCTGGTTGGATCAGCAGCAACTTTAGGCACTGGGTTGGTGTCCATGGAGCTGTGTGAGAGCTGACCTCCCATTGATGAGTCTGGAGTGGGGGGAGTAGGGTCGGGGCTTTGGTCATTTGTTGGCCTGTTATTCTGAAGTCGGATTCCTTAACATTGTGAAGCCAAGCTTCTTAACATGGACTCCAAGATGAGAGAGAGAGAGAGAGAGAGAGAGAGAGAGAGAGAGAGAGAGAGAGA